>JAUYWH010000004.1:12536774-12687317 GCA_034779795.1 Ctenopoma multispine
TGTGTGTGTGTGTGTGTGTGTGTGTGTGTGTGTGTGTGTGTGTGTGTGTGTGTGTGTGTGTGTGTGTGCGCACACATCCACCGTAATCGGGTCCAGCTGTGGTCTTGAGTCACTGGTCAGATGAGGGAGCGACTTGGCTCATATGTCGTCTCCTCCTCCGCATCGCCATCCATTCTTCATCTAATTACCATCCTCCCCAATTCCTCCTCTTCTCAGCACTCCCTCACATCACTCTGGCTTACATTACTTCATAGTTTGTGTGCTGCCTGCATAAAATCTGTGTGCGATTTCAACCGCTTTTATTGTCTCTCCCTTTTCTTTTTTTTTTCTTTTCACATTCCCACTTTTTTTATGATGATGGCTGCTCAACATTTTTTTAATGCTCTGGTATCGTTCAACTCTTGGCTGCATTGGTTCTGAGTACCTCCTTTGATGTCTGGGGCAGTGTTTGTACATATTTGAGGCAATAAGACTCTTAAAGAACGAAAAGTGCAGACGTTACCTACCTCAGTCACTCACTTTCATAGACAGAAAACAGTATCCTCATTGAGCCACAGTGATGGTGACACTGAAGGCAGTTTCACAATGAATTCTTGGCACAGCTCCCAAAATGTTGCTTAAATCATTTTTTTTTCCTGCCTGTGTCCAAACTTGTTAGAGATATCCTTTCTTTAAACACTGAGCACATATGTTCTTTTTGATGTTAGTGGACATGTGTAAAAAACTCTGAGGGGAAAAAAGCTTTTTTGGCTCAGAGTTCAGTTATTCCTCAGCAGAGAGACCAGCTACATTTGTCTCTGTTTGTTGAGTCTCGCTGTTCTGCTCAGTTCAACTTGTTGTCTCCTAATGAGACTCAAATGGATATTTGATTGTTCATTTGATTATACTCATTGTCTGCTGAGGCTTCAGTTATATTTGCTTTTGGCAGTCACATCAAATTTTGGTTTAGCGCTGCCAGTTTTAGGCCATGCAGCAGCTTGACTTGCTTATTTATACTACAATGAAAGCTGATTGTATTATTAAAGTATTGTTGAATAACTGTTCAGACAGAGTCGGGTTTGTATTACGTGCTAAATGAGAAATAAAAACCCCGTAAAACTAAGGTGGTAAACATGGTACCCATCATCATGTTCTTTCTATGATGTAGAGCCTCACAAAAGCACCAGCATGGATTCTTAAATCCTATTTGAATTATCTGTGCACTTCTTTACAAATACAGGGACTATTAATAACCTGAAATATCCACTTTATCTTACAAACAAAACTTTCTAAAGAAATAGCATGATGTAGCCAACAAACGATTAAGTTTCATTACATTTTACAAATGATTGAAAATTTATAAGCTGCCAGGTGGTAAAGAAGAAGAAGGTGACACAAATGTCAATGCACGTTTATTGTCATGTAAAACATCATCAGTTGGAATAACTGACTTCTTCTAATTAATCATAATAATAATTTTCTTTCCAGACAGAGCGGGGGGAATGGCTGCAATTCCAGGCTGACCTCCAGGTGGCTGTTTCAGTGGCAGACCGCCTGAGAGCTGAGGCTGAAGAGGAGCTGACGGCGCTCCAGACAGGCCACGAGGATATTAAAAGGGAACTAGCTGTTGCCCAGCAGAGACAGAAGGAGGCCAATACGCAACTGTTCACTCTAAGAGGGGAGTTGAAGGAGAGCAAGCAGAGACTGGCTGCTCTTACCAACACACAAGGCAAAACTGCCACCCAGGGCCCATGTCAGGAACCGGAGAAGCCCAATGGAGACTCGGCTGTCAACTCTGACAGCAAAGAAGTGACTCGGAGGGGCAGGGAGAGGGTGTTGTACAGGTTGGGACGAGAAGGGACAGAAAGTAGGGGTCAAAACGAAGTGTCAACAAAAGATGTCGTCAGCGAGGAGACGAGAACAGCCTGGAAGAGTGTGACTAAACGCTACCTGAGAAACGTGACCAATGAGGATAGGAGTGGAGGCGAGGCGCGATCCAGTGACACGCCAAAGACGGTCACCACAGAGAGATCAAGGTGTGAAACTGTTTCATAGGAATACACAAATACAAATAGTAGTTCTGTAGCACATAAGGAAAACATCAGAATGTCCAGACGAAACATCTACTTTCCTGTCTTCTCCATTTTTGTGTTTGACATGGTAAAAAAAAAAGATAACAGTTACCTTTTGGACCACGTTAACGACTGTGGTTTCTTTAGATCAGTTTAATTGTCGGCGGGAGCAGAGTGGAATGGCTCTCCCAGGAAAAATGGCATTAAACCTATTTGCTTTAGTTTGTCATGTTTTTTTTTCTCCTATGTAACGTTATAGAAGCCTGTCCAGATTACCTGCTTCCTCAGACTCCCCCACCATTCAGAATGGAACCGCCCAGTCCAACACTGCAACAACAGTTGGGCCCACAAACAAGGTGAGACAGATACACGTGTGTTTGTCTGCATTTTTAATGTGTGTGTTTTTTGTTTTGTTTAGTTTTTTACCTAATTCAAATAAATATTTTGTTTTCAAGAACCTGGGGCAACTCAGAGGCCGAAGAAGCCTGGATTGGTTAGACAGCAGGTCGAGCATTGATTCAGGTGTGTGTGCATGTGTCTGTGTGTTCAAAATGCTTCTGTGCAGCGTCACTGCGGTATGCTTATGTTTGTGGAAAAGTTCTTTTTTTATTTTAGTGGATTTATCTTAAAATGGTCTTTAAAGACACCATGTTGAGTTGTTGACTACCAGCAGAGCTACTGTTTTTTTGTTGTTTTTTTTAGTGGATCCCTGGTTTGCATTGTGCGTGTACACAAAGATACCCAAGAATAACTATGGCCCTGATTTACTGAAGATTTGCCTGTACTAAATCATAAATATGCAAATTGGATTGTTTCCAATGTGCTGTTAATTACCCAACCAGCCTGCCCAGTGTTTTGTCTGCTGCTTTTTTTTGTTATTATGTGTTGCCTGTTCTTTTTTTCTCTTTCCTCTTTTCATTCACCCCAACCGGTCGAGGCAGATGGCCGCTCACCCTGAGCCTGGTTCTGCTGGAGGTTTTTTCCATTAAAGGGAGTTTTTCCTCTCCACTGTCGTAGTGCGTGCTCAAGTGGTATTTGTTGGATTTTCTACATTATATTGTTATATTCTGTAGGGTATTGAACCTTTATATTGTAAAGTACCTTGAGATGACTTTTGTTTTGATTTGGTGCAATATAAACAAACTGAATTAACTTGTTAGGTGAGCTACCAGCTGCGTTGTTGTGCCCCCTTAACACCATGCTTAACACTTGGCACTGAACATATATTAATTACAGCACATCATCATGCCTTACATTTAGCACATCCACTACAAAATGAAAGCATACGTCTTTCATCAGCCGGCTCCGCTTTCTTGACTTAGTTATTAGAGTTTAGAGTTATAGGCGAGATCTTTCTGTAAAGCGCTGCTTCCTGTAATTCTGTGATTAAAAAAAAATTTTTTTTTTTGCTTTAGCTCATTAAAGTGATTATTAGCCTCTTCCATGAACAGCTGTAATTCCTTTGGATCTTTTTGTTTCTCTTGAGTTTATGCTGGTCATGCTCTTAACTCTCCATGGTGGACACGAGTGAAACACGCAAAATCCTCATTTAAATATGTCCGCCATGCACAATTTACAAGACTGCACATGCAATGTAGTACTCGCTATTTGGGATCTTGGTAAATCAGGGCCTTTGTTTATTGTGAAATATTTATCATTACATTATAATCCAGAAAACATAAGTGATATTTTGTTTTGTTTAAAGGCTGTGTAAACGCTGTATGTAGATGGGTTTTGTACTGTACAGCTTAACTTGCTGTTACATAATAGACTGTTGTTGCTGGTCTTTGCAGGGAAACGTGAAGAGTCTCTAAACAAGTACAACTCTGCCCTCAATGAGGTGCCCCCAATCAAGTGGGTCTACACATGCACACACAAAAACCATTGTGTCCACAGTTATTTGGTCCAAAGTACATTTATCTTCTGAGTTCATGAAGCTCAATACTGCATTGGGAATTATACACGTACCTTGAGTAAAAGTGTAATTTAAATGTACTTTTTAATAACTATGAAGCAATTTTGTTTAAAACGCCACAAAAACAAATTGAATAAAGTCATAATGACAACCTCTACTGTGTTAACTGGGGCCATCAGCAGTTTGTACTTTGTCTTTATCAGGTCCCAGGATGGCTTCAACCTTCTGCTGCGTCGTCACGGAGGCTCCAAAAGAAACTCTCTGCTCCGGTGGTGTCAGAGCCAAACACAGGGCTATAAGGTGATCTTGGTCATGTTTACATGCGTTTCAGAACTAGATGACATTTTAATGCTATATTTACTTATACAGTGTTACTTAGTATAGATGAAGATGTGCATTATGTTGATGTACTGTACACCTTGTTGTACTTCAGCTGAAACCCTTCGCATTCTCCTTTGCTTCTCAGAACATTGACATCACCAACTTCAGCAGCAGCTGGGTCGATGGTCTTGCATTCTGTGCGGTCTACCACAGCTACCTCCCCTCACACATCCCTTACAGCACTCTTACTCCAGACGACAAGGTATAAACTGTGCCTTGTGACTTTGTAATGTATGGGATCCAGTGATTTATTGTGTTGAACTTATAGATTTTTTTTTCTTTGTAGAGGGAGAATCTCAGTCTGGCATTCAAAACAGGAGAGAGTGTTGGGATAGCACAAACCCTGGTAAGCCTCAGTGTCTTAACAAATCAAATAAATCATCAGAGACAAAGTAGATTTTGTTAAGCTCATAAATTTTGGTTGAAATCTTTCAACAGACACTAGAGGAGATGTTAAAAGCAGGTGGTCCTGACTGGCAAAGAGTCCTGAGCTACGTGGAAAGCATGTACCGTCACTTTGAGATGTGACCGCTAGAACAACTGACTGACAAAGCCAACACTTTGAGTTGTTTCTAATTAGGGCTGTCTAAATACAAGGCTATGTTTTCATTGACTGTCAGAAAACTGGAGACACTGATGTTCCACTGTTGTGAGAAATGACATCCAAAGCTATATAATATTTTGCTTGACATTAAGGTGTAGGATTAGAAACGGCAAGAACAATGGCAAAAAGGACACAGTAAGTACGGGCGAACGATGCAAACTCTGGTCATTACCATTCTATTTTTACTGTGTTTGACTCAGGCAAGAAAAAGGGTGTGGACTTTTTTTTCTGCATTGGATATACTTAAAATGTTTTAAGTGCTGATATTGGATTCAGTCCAGTATGAAGTATACCTTGTGTTTACGTACAATCTAAATTTCTAAGCCAGGCAGATGTGTTTGTAACACTGGATAAAAATCTTTTCTGTTTAGCTGTTTGTGCCATATTTTGTCATAACATGTACACATTCGATGTTCCATTTACTGATGTTTGTTGACAGTTTCTTCTTTGTTTTTGCTGTCAGAAAAATTTGTTAGATCAAGGAGATGCGGTGGACAAGGTGCAAAGGGCTACATTTTGATTTCTGCGCTGCCATTTCCAGTGTTTTATTCCTTAATGTTGGTATTTGTAAGCTTTAGCGAGCAAGTACTCAGCTCAAAAATGTGACCAACACATGGAACCTCTGAAAGGAGGAGGAGGGAAATATTAACAAAATACAACCTTTTTAATACAAAATAAAGAAATTGAAGAATATTTTTAAAGCACCAGTCTAAAGAGAGTATATGTACAGATGCAGTTGCTGTAAATGTCTCCACACTGTATTACGTCATGTCCTTTGTCATATGTTTTATCTGCCAAAGTGATTTGCCTTTTAACCTTGTACGTAATGAGTTGCAAAGTTTCTCCTTTTTTCTGGCCCTTTCAGCACTCTAAATATGCACTTTTGTCAGCACTTTGTTGAATGTAATAATGTACAGTGCAGCATTGACGGAACTGTTGTAGTCTTGTGAGAGCTCGGTTGGCATTGAGTAGGAAGGCTGCAGACCGCCGAGAAGATTGCAAATCTTTAAAGTGCCTCCATGTTATTATGCGTTTGTTGTTTTGGTGCTCACAGGACGCGCATTACAGGAGTGACATGGAGCAAAACTACAAGTCTACACAGGATCGCACATCCAGTTTCAACGTCATGTCACGTCAATCGTGCATTCTCACAGACGCACAAACCCACGCTCAACCTACACCAGTACTGAGAAACAAAATAATGGTATTGTTATGACACGTTTGAAGCTGAGTTTTTGCCAAAGCGTCCATGTCAAATACACCCTTTTATTGTAAAAGTTGTTTATATGTAACTAAGTGTAACCAAAGAAATAAAATGTTAATATCATGCTCATGCAAACGGTAATGTGTGGGTCATATGTGACATTTAAATCTGTAAGCACTTCCATAAAGGGTTTGGGAACATTTAGCAGCTGCCACAATGGAAAGATTGGACACAAGTATTTATTTATTTATACATAAGTTGGCACTATTCCCACCTTTTCCAGGTTTGTGTGGACCCTTGTTTAGGTTGGAAGAATTGCAGGTGTAAACTGACTTATGCTTGACTTTACCGCCCTCTGCTGGTAAGGATAAGCTGGCACATTGCAAACTACTTAGTGTTTCTGAACATGGCAGCTCTCTCCCTTGCTGCTATTTTTGCTGCACACTAATCTGTATTTTTGTATCAAAAGAGGCAAACATTGGCATGCTATATCCATCCCAGTTTAACAGCGTGTAAGAGGAACAGTAGCTGTTTTGGTTTAAGTTTAACTGCATTTTGAAGACTTATTCCTATGTTTTGTCGCAAGGTAAATAAAATGTCAAATCTGTTTATCACATCGCTGAATTGTGTTAATATGGATTTTCTCTCTCAGGAGAGAGCCTTAGAAAAAGTGAAGTGTTTACAAAACAAATCAAATCGAAATTGAAGCCTCTATGTTTTTGCCAAGCATGAAATCCCCAGGTGGTTTTGTGTCACATATCACCTACAGTGTTGTATTCTTTGTGTCATTCAAGATGTATTTTCTTCTCTGTATGGATGCAGTAACACCCAAGTGTCTGTTCGGACTGAAGAGACAGATGAGACACGTCCCCGTGGGCAAAGAGTGTGTATCCATTGTGTGCGACAAATAATTTCTGTGTGATAAGAGCATTCAGGCGTTTCTGTAATAGTGAGTGTGAGCATGTGAGGGGTGTTGGTGTGAGGACAGGAGGTGGAGTCCAGGTGAGTTTAGCTCGTGGAAGTGGTTGCTTTGCAGTTTGGTGTCTGCACCAAAAAGGTGGACGTGTGACGGAGAAGGCGACAGAAGCATGGATGGGATCTGGACCTCAGTTGTGTGTTTGGGAGTTGCGTATTTTGCTGCGCCAGGCTCGACTCAGAATTCATCAAAGTAAGTGGTGTAATCTGTTGTAAAGGCTATCACAACCATTTATTATTCTACAACCCCCCCAGCTTAAATAATTTTTACTTTTGATAAAGTGTAATTGACTTGTTGGACTAATTATCTTTTCCCTTTTGCACTATGAGGACATTGTTTCTAATATCAGGTCCAGAGGTGCTGTTTGCTGGGACGCCCACTCCACTGGCTGTCACAGTCATTTCTGACTTCCCTGGCCAGGTGACGGCTGCGTTGTCACAAGGCAACATCAAAGTAAATCAAACACAGAACTTCCAAGGAGGTGAAAAGCAACTACGCTGACATTTGTGTTTTTTTGCATAAAGATTTTTTACATTTTTGACAGAAGCATTTTTCTTTGTTTGTTTTTAAGGTTTGACCAGGACCCTTACACTCCCACCTGTTAGTATTTTTATTATTTCTTTCTTTTATTCTGTCTCCAAAATACTTTTTCCACCACAAATTAGACAATAATACTTAATGGTCGTGATCAACATTTCCAGATTCCTGCCTCTGTAGCACAGAATTCCCTCTTCAACTTGACAGTGAAAGGCTACAGCAATGGCAGCATCATTTTCACCTGCAACTCCACCCTCACCTTCAACCTCAAGAATGTCTCCACCTTCATCCAAACCGACAGGTCACGCTACCAACCAGGCAATACGGTGAAAGTCAGAGTTGTGTCTGTGCAGTTCGATAATCGTCCATATAAAGGAAGAGTGGAAATCTCTCTGCAGGTAGGTTTCTGTTTTCTGGGTCAAAGAACAAAGCTACAGGAGTTATGGGAACCTGACGTCCCTTTATCACACACAGGATCCTGGTGGGAACATTGTAGACAGGCGGGAGTCCACAGTGATTCTAGGGATTGTGTTGCAGGAATTCAGTTTATCCAAAACATCTCCTCTCGGACGGTGGGCCATCACAACATCAGTGAATGTAGGATTGAATTTTTTATATGTGTCTCTTCAAAAGACTAGTATTTGTATTACTTGTGGATTTGACCTCTTATTCTCTTCATCACAGGGCGTGACTAATACGAAAAGATTCACTGTGGAACATTATGGTAACAGACCCATGTATTTAGTGCTGCAATGTTTTGGGGAAGTTCACATTTTCTTACCTGTCCATGTCTAAGGTTATTGATTGTTATAATCATACCACCCAAGAAAACCATGGCCCTTCTTTTGTTTAAAAATGTATTATAAAGTTTATCTGAATGAGAAGGATAAATTCATTCTACAACCAAATAGCCTCAATTTGTTGCTGTCCTTCCAGCTTGGTACAAAAAACAGTATGATAACAAAAATTCTTTTAATCTAAATATTTTTTTCATTTTATTTGTGGGATGATAAAAATGCATTATGAACATATTAAATGGCATCTTTAAATGATATGTAAATGTATTTTTGTAATATAGTCATCGTATGATTACTCATGTATAATATATTGTATTGTATAGTATAATATATTTTAATCACATACAGTACTAATGAGAAAAGCTACCAAATGGTTACAAAACACAGTTAAACATTTGGGATCTAAACTCTATATATGACAACACTGAATTTCTTTTAGTTGTGATACCGATATAAATCCCACCTATAAAGGTGAGAAAACATGGCAAAGATAAACGCTCATAAGAAATTATTTAATTCATCAGGCCATTTTGAAGAAGACTGTGATGCCCTCAGTGCACAAACTCAAGCTTGGTTATCACATTTTCCAGCAAGTTATTAAACCTAAGCAAAGCTCCAAGCCAGCTTAAGCTTTGCTCAGAGATTGTTCCTTTCCCATTCAAAGCATCTTAGTGAGGTACTAGTAAGTTAACAGTTAATGCCCTAAATTAACAAGAGGAATGATTACAGCAAGCAAACTGTATTTGCATCTTCCTATGGGCACCTGCATGAAGAAAATGAGAAAAAAATGTGAACCTTACTATCTTTTAATTCTGCCAGACCTACATATTTACTAACTGCTGTTGCAGAGTCTCCTCACTTTGAAGTGCTGGTCAAGACACCTTCAAATGTTCTTGTTGGAGATGACATCTCAGGATTAGTAAGAGCACTGTAAGTTCAGTCAGTTCATTCACATCAGACGCGTTACACTTACATACACGTTACACCAGTTTACTAAAGAACTTCAGGGTTGTTTTTTTCTCAGTTACCCCGGGGGGCAGCCTGTACTGGGAACATTAAATGTCTCGATCACTCTGGCACCCAGTATTTCTAATGCAGCCTCTTCAGTCAATCAAACACAAAAACAGGTAAGGTGATATTGTCCTTGTAGATCATTTATCAGAAAAGGACTGTGAGTCTGTGTATCTGCATACAGAACATTATGGCTATTGGCTAATTTCTAACCATGTTTTTTAGATCTATGGATCAGGAGAGTTTTTCTTCAGCAAAGATCAACTTCAAGCCCTGTACACTTCATCAAGAAATGGCAACAACAGCCCTTTTTATATTACAGCTTATGTTACAAACAACCCTGCAGGTGAAATATATTTATATTATTTAACAGCTTTTGAAAATGTATTTTAGTTGCGTCTTCAGACCACACACACACACACACACAAAAAAAATCAATGTTCTCTTGTCGCCCAAGGATTTAATGTGAACAAAACAGTTGAAGTTCAGCTTAGGCAGAACATTTTCCAGCTCACTTTCCAAGATTTTCCACCTACACTAAAACCATCATTACACTTCTCTACAACTGTAAGTAAACTATTGTCATTCTGTTTATGTCTTAGCTATTTTAAACTGTTTCCTCTATACGTAACTTGATCTTTTCTGCTTCTACATCACAGCTCAGAATCTCTCGATACGACGGGCAGCCTCTGACTTCACAGGATGGGGTGTATGTTGCTGTGGTTGAGGTCACTCAGAGAGCATCCACCACAAATGCAGACTCTGTAACTCTGTTACCTCAAGTGCCCGAGGATGGCAACATCAGAATTACGTTTAAATTACGGGATCAAGTTGACATGCTTTTGATTCGAGTGAGTTTACAGTAGCCAGAGGGAAAAAGCTGTTTTTAGTACTTTCGCTGTCTGTGGATGAAGATGAGGAGTTTCACTCCAGCATTATTACATGTTTAGCAGGCACAAAAATGACTGAAGTAACAAAAACATCATAATATTCTAGAACAAATTTCCATCGATTGTAAGAAAGATTGATGACATTCATGGGGTTCAAAGGATTCTTTTGGTTCACATTTTTTCCTGTTTTAATTTTTAGGCCACATTCCAGTCTAGTGAGGAGAGTCTGACGGTCTACAACAACAACTCCTCACCCAGTGACTCTTACATTCAGATCTCCCCTAACAATACCTTACTAGCACAGGTAACTCTAAATGGATTTTTTTGCTTTGTGCAAAATAAAAACATATGCATATAGTCCCTTTCCTAAGTTGTTATATTAATTATGTATCTAGACCAATTTCATTTATAATATTGTCAACTTTCAGATTGGATTTCCTGTTGAAGTACATGCAGAGAGCACCTTTCAACCCACTGCTTTTCACTTTGTGGTATGTTTGTCATATAATTTATACAGTATATAAAACTTTCTCTCCTGGCATATTGCACATCCAAATAAAGAGTCTTATACAAGGAGTGCTTTTAACATAACTATAGAAAGGTTTTTGAAAACCTTTCATTAGGATAAAACCCTAAACACTGTAAGAGTGGGATTTAAAATCAGCTTCTTCTTATTAGATGTTCTCTGTACACTTTTAGTGCGTTTTTATCTGTTATAAATAGAATATAAAACATCTTACTTACTGTAGAAATCATTAAGAAAGGTTGAGGTTAACCATATCATATTATTCTCTCCCGACTTGAAGATAGGGGAGTGATAATCTTTTATTATGGTCAAGTAGTAGTAGTAGTAGTAGTAGTAAATAACAAAAGCTTCTCTATTAACCACTGTGCCCTCAGGTGAGCTCTAGAGGTCAGGTGGTGGCCGCTGGAACAAAGAATTCTCCATCTTTTACTCTGACTCCAACAGTGTCCTGGTCCCCTGAGGCCTGCATCACTGTCTACTGCATTCTTTCCAGGGGAGAGGTTATCAGTGACACAGCACGCATACTCATCAACCAACAAAACTATGTACTTTTATTTGTTGCTCTATCACTGTACTCTGTCACATCTGTTACATCAACCGATTGGATGCTTAACTTTCTTAGATATGTCTGTAACTGTCAGTGTCTTTGCTTTCCTCAGATGTCTCTAAACTGGAGCAGTAGAGAGGCCCGGCACGGTGAGCAGGTATCACTCAGCGTGACTACCCTTGAACCCACGTCCCAGGTAGGAATTGTAATAATGGGGATGCATGATGAGACTCCAGAGGATGACCAGGGCGTAAATGTGAAGCAGGTATGACAAACTCATTTGCAGAAGCCTTAGTTTATTAAGTTTACTTTTTCTTTCAGTTTCGTAACACAGTGTTGTTTGTCTTTTGTGACTGGGATTTAGAGTCACTTGACTGAAGTTACAAGATGCTATAAAGTCTAGTAAATGTAAAATCTCACCTCAGACAAAAAGGACAAAATACAATCAGCTGAAACCTAAACTGTGTGATTCTTCTGATTTGCTTTATTTCACCATTTTCAGATTCATAGTCTGTCCACTGACCTTAATCCGTTGAAAAAACATCATAGACTAAAATTTCCCTGCTGGATACTGTATCAATATTCAGTGTGTGACCACTAAACCAGTTGTTCTAGATGTACCCGATCTGTCTGCTTTGTTAGAAAGGGTTCTGGTTTCTGAGACTCTGTAACTCTAGTGTGTCGGGTGCATGACCTGAGGGTTATTGGTGAATGCGGAGTGAAGAAAAAAAAAAAAGCTTCTCAACAGCACGATTGTCTGTAGGTGAATGTCTCAGTCATCTAGGTCATGGTTAACCCATTCATGATGATATTCAGTGGCAGCTGGACTTGCTGAAAGTTCTTTAAAAAGTTTCACCTTCTATCTGAAAGGTTTCATCAGTTGTTCTAAGCCTTTCAGAACCACAACCTAAATCTAACCATCTAAGTGTGAACGACTTGATGACTCCATATGGTTTATAATCCCGCTACAGTACTCCAGCCAGTCAGTCCGAACTGATGACGTCCATCACATGGAAGGTCAAGAACTTAAAGCAAGTCCAGTTGCCACTGAACGGCACCTCTGGGATGTCTTAAGACGACATTTTCTAATCGTCTGTGCTCTAGTGATATGTGCTACAATAAATCACACAAAAAACATCAGGATCTGCACATTTTAGACTATTTAATACCTTACATCACCTCTCAAGATCTGACAGTGATGCATCAATTAACAATAGACTGTTTATTGCTGTATTTTTAGCAACTACAGTAACTCATTTGCCATTCTTATCTATCTAACAGAAATGTAATATGAGGACACTCACCAATGCCAGACTGTACAACAAAGATCAGCTTGATGGACCAAAAAATGGTATGATGATGAAAATACAATGTAGTCCTTCAATACAGCACCTACTGTTTTGCCTTCTTGTGGCCGTTGGGCATATTGTATTGGTCTTTCCTTGTTCAGATATTAACACAACCTGGTTGTCATCATTTCTTTCTTTTATGGCGTTTTCAGAAACCTTAAATGTGGAGACATACTGGAGCCACTGGATGGATTTCACTGAATCCTTATTGTGGTTTGACACTAATATTAGGTGAGTGATACAAATGTGCGGCTGTGTGAGATTTAAATGATTAATCAGCATTCAGCTCATTGCATACTTTTTTCTGTGACTTCTATCAGTGATGGAATGTGGAAAAGTGCGAAAATAACAGTGCCAGACGGTGTTACGTCGTTGAGAGCTGTTGGGCTGGTAATGTCAGACAACCTGGGTTTGGGTTTCACTCCTGTGCCACAAAAGGTAACAAGATACTCACTATGTTTCTTTATATGCCAGCAATACTTCTACTTTTGGATGACATATTCCTTAAATTTTCAGTTCTTTTCTTTTGCAAAGAGGATGTGGTGCTTATCTCTCTTTGCTAAAAAAAAGAAACTAAGAGAATTCATTTTTGCTTCCAGTTTTCATCCTTTTCCATTTTACTGCCATTCAGAGAAACTCACTAGCTTTATTTCTTTTCTTTTTTTTTTCTCCTCATTCACAGCTGACTGTGTCTAAAGATTTCTCCTTGACTCTGAACGTCCCATCATACCTAATCAGAGGAGAAGAGATTGTGCTTGAAGTAAACGTTACTAACCATCTTAAGCAGGACATAGAGGTATGAAGGTTTACATTTGTGTTTATTCTGACTAAACTGGGAGTGGTGAACTGTCTGATCTCTTGCTGCTAATTTATTTCAGACCTTTAGGTACGACTACATCCCTCATGGATAAAGTACTTTCCAATAACAAGCATCCGTCACTGTCATGCGTGGCACACAAAGTGTCCCATTGTTTCTTTTAAGAGATTGTTTTTTGTTCATATTTCTCTCCATAGGTCATTGTGTTGCTCACGCAGAGCAAAGCGTTTCAGTTTGTTTTGGAAAACAGAGGGAATGTCTCTGTGATAAATGCCCAAAAGCTTAACCTACAGAGTCACCACTCTGCTTCTGCCGTCTTCCCTATAAGGCCAATAGCTCTGGGCGAGATGGAAATAACTGTGTACGCCGTATCTGCAAAGGCCTCAGAAAGCCTGGTTTGGAGATTGTTTGTGAAGGTACAGTTTGATGGAAATATTCAGGATTAAATGCTACACGGTATGCAGTTAATCATATAACAGTGAAATACTTCCTGTTCCTGAAGCCTGAAGGAGTTGAACAGCAGTTTTCAGAAACTCTATTCCTGGATCTAGAACAAGGGATGACCAATAGATCAGGATCCTACTCCTTCTTCTCCTTTCCATCAAACGTGGTTCCGGGCAGCCAGAGAGCCTATATAGCATTGGTTGGTATGTCCACCATTTCTCTTATTGTTATTGTTAAGTTATAGTAGGCATGCATAATATGCACACACAGTTTTCACTTGCATTTACAGTAGATGATGAGCTTGGGTAAGAGGGCATCAGATTCCTGAAAATGTTTCGGAATGTTAATGGTGCGCAGATTATGAACAGCAGCCAAATATTTAGGGGTTGGTGCCATTCAGGGTAAGAGATGTTGGGCATTTGTCACAGTAGAGAGGCCAGATTTGTGGTTTCTGTGCTTGTTGGGAAAGTCAGCTCTTAGATAGAGTTTTATGTCGACTGTAAGCTATCTGCTTGTGATGATGTTTTAGTAAAATTGCTTTTTCGACTACCAGAAAAACACTAATTTCAGGTTCCTTAAAACACACTGAACCAGTTCTGTTATGCATTTACATTATGTTCATTTAGATGCTGCATGCATAAAATCTAAAATGATAAAAAGTTGTTCTTAAGCTGTTACTGAACGTCTGTATTGCAGGTGATATATTGGGCTTGTCAATCAGCAACTTGGATTCTCTGATTCAAATGCCGCTTGGTTGTGGGGAGCAGAACATGATCTACTTTGCTTCAAGTATCTATGTTCTTCAGTACCTGGACAAGTCAACACAGGACAATAAGGAGATCAGGAGCAGGGCTCTGAGCTACATGGCAAAGGGTAAGCAGTCGATATCCAAGACTAACTGGAGACAAACTAATGATCTTAACCGTATAATCACTGCATATACGTTCACTGTAGGTAAAATTGCCTCACTTGTGTAACAAAACATCTTCATCTTTCAAGTTATATAACCTGTTTCTAACATCAACATGTCATATTATCTGTTGTAAGGATATCTGAGACAATTGTCCTATCAACGAGATGATGGTTCCTTCAGTGCTTTTGGAGCCAGCGACACCTCTGGCAGCTTATGGTAATTCACCAGTGTAGTGGTACAGGCATGAATGATCCTAATGCAGTGTTCCTTTATCCATCAAAAAGTTCTTTAAATAGTGATTAGTGTTGACATATCAAATCATGTGTAAATAATGTTAGTTTATTCAAATGAATCTCACACCGGTGCCCTTTCCCCTCTGTCTGTGGTACCAGGCTGACAGCCTTTGTGATGCGGTGCTTTGTCCAGGCTGAGACCTACATCACTGTAGACCAGAGTGTCCTGATGAGGGCCAGGAACTGGATCATGAAAAGACAAGGGACCCGGGGAGAGTTCAATGAGGTGGGCAGGTTGATCCACACAGAGATGCAGGGAGGACTGGATAACGCATCGGTGGCAGTGACTGCTTATGTACTCATCGCACTGCTGGAGGACGAGGCCAATGTGGTATGTGAGGGGAATGTGTGTGTGTGTTTGTGTCAGTAGAGAAGGGGAAGTGGGAAAATGACAAAGGAAACCAATTCATGTATATGACTAAATGAAGGCAACTGACAGAAATGATCTTTTATCCGGTTTCTCTGTGTGAAGGACATGTACCCAGGCAATGTGTCTCTGGCCCGAAAGTACCTGGAGAACAAAGTGTCAACTGGAATTGCCAGTAACTACACCCTGTGTCTGGTGGCTTATGCATTAACTCTGGCCAACAGTCCCGTTGCTACTGACGTCCTTACTGAGCTCATTAAGAGAGCTGACTACACAGGTAATTCAGAGGAGAGCTCTGATGTCAAATAATTTGCAAAGACACACATATACATGTATTATCATATCTTAGCGTTAAATATGGTAGTAGGTGCTGTAGTGTACCACCACCTGGTGAGTTATTGTAGTAGTAGTAGGCGACATTTCAATCTCAAAAGTACCTAATTTATCAAAACTTAGATCCATCTAAACCTCAGAGTTTCAGCACTTCACTCGATCCCTAATGAAGTTCATATTTTTTCCACTGTGGAGCAAATGTGGACACGCTGCACTCATATTGACTGCACTGTCTGCTATTTAATTCCAAAGACGGAGTAATGATGTGGAGATCCTCTGCTGGCCTGGATACAAATGACTGGCGTGTGCACTCAACGCAGATCGAGATGGCATCCTATGTGCTGCTGGTTCTTTTTAGGCGTGGCAGTTTCATTGAGGGCATTGAACTCTTGAAGTGGTTATCCAAGCAGAGAAATCATCTAGGAGGCTATGGAACAACACAAGTGAGGGAGTACTTAAGGGGGAGTGCTCAACATATTCAGGCCTACGTGAACCATAATAACTAAACGTCACTTACATGTTGCATGCTTTACTTTTAATATCTGACCAACTGTTATAGAGTCTGATTAGAGCCAAATTGGCTGATTGTGATTTTCAGGTAGCAGTATTATTTTTACATGTAGCTGTGGCACCATATAAAAAAATATTCCACAATTGTGCCAAAGTTATCCAGAAGCAGTCACTTTGACCTGTTATCCATTTCCTCCTCAGGACACAGTGGTTGCTCTGCAGGCTCTGGCTTACTATGCTGCATTCAGTGGTGCCAATGCCATTGACCTCAGGCTTAATATAACTACCCCAGCATCTTCATTTCTGTTTAGCATAAATTCAACCACCTATCGGATGTATCAAAGCCAAGAGGTACTGAATCTTTCAGTCTTTGTGTTTATCTTCTGATATTTTTCTTAATGTTTTGTTTATGCTATTATCGATCTGAATTTTCTTCCAATTTTTACTTTATGTTTTCAAGATGAATGTGGAAAAAGATATGCGCCTAAATATATACATGGAAGGAAGAGGATTTGCCATATTTCAGGTATAATGTGCACCTTTACTGTTCTGTCTTCTCATGTGTGTTTGAATAAAGCTAAAACGCTTAACTACTCCTTACAATGCAGGAATGTTTCCACACCTCCAATATATGAGCAGAATAAAATGAACACGGTCGCTTTGCATAACAATTTTACCCAGTACAATGTACTGCTTTGGAAATGCTAAATGGAAACCAATCAACACCTGGAACACATATTGTAGCTTCAGGTGTTCTGTGATCTGTGTTTGCATGTGTTTAAATCTTTTCTCTGTGTTCAGTACTATAACTTGTTGCCTTTTGCTCCTGTAACACACTTCCAGTTTTTTACATAACAGCATGAATCATTTAATGCTTATAGTGGTTTTGTTGTCTTGAGGCTGTGATATGAGGCTCTTGATCACTGAATCTATATTTTCACAATCTCAAACATCTGCATGAATCCATCCAGATGAATGTCTTTTACAGTTTGGAGACCAACGTGTTTTCACAGAACTATGTGACAGATCAAGAGGCTTTTGCATTAAGTGTAGATGTAGCTGATAAAGAGGACCACCATCTCCTGTTATTATCTATTTGCACAAGGTAATTTTAATTTGTTAACATATATATTTTAACATGTATCTTTATGATATCATCGCTCTTTATTTTGCCATTTCATATCAAATACCAAATAACACAAGAAACCTGAATTTATATGAGCTCTTGCTTTTGTTCTCACTAGATTAAAGGAAAGTCAAAGGATAAATTATACCGGTATGGTCATATTGGATGTGGGCCTTCTCAGTGGCTTCAGTCTCTCTCCTGGAGCTGCTGACACAACAGCTCTTATCCGGAAGGTTGAGATACTACCTGAGAAAGTCAGCTTGTACCTGGATTCAGTAAGTGTTTCATTATTTCTGTGTCAGGCATGAAAGATGAGCTAGGATAAATTGTACAGTTGTATTTTATCTTTTTCTCAGACAAGAACTTTTTCTTTATTCTGTGTTGTTTTTCATTCCCAACATGATTTTAACAAGCTACCAGGATTAGAATACTACTAAATAGTTATTACTTAATTTAGGTATATTTTATTTATGTATTGCATTAAAACATTTATCTGTTGAGTTGTAGCTGCAATGGTAACAAAATACAAAATTAGGTTTGTAGTTCCAACTGCTTAGTGGGATTTTGGCAGTATTTTGTAACAGCTTCAACAGAAAATAAAGATACAGTATAAAGAGAAAGATTAAGACGAGTATTAAATCTCATGTACTTTAAACTTTTTTATTATGATTCATTGTCTGATATCATTTGCAGCTCAGAAAGTCAGAGGTTTGCATCAGACTTCCGATTGTCAGAAAGTACAAAGTTGCCCGTTTACAGGATGCTGTGGTGCACGTCTACGACTACTATGAACCAAGTGAGTACAAGATAAACCAATCTTTTAATACTGCTGTTAGTTCACATCATGGACATGTACTGTATACCTAATGTAGTGCAAGTACAGCCAGTATCAAACTTGAAAGCAGTGTGGCGCTTTAGCCTCTTTTGACTATAGTGAAATTCCATAGCACGCAAAATAAAATACCCGTGCCAATATCACAGCAGAAAACATGCAGATCGTAGTAAAATTCCCTTATTTTCTCTCTGTCTCACAGCGAGGAGAGCAACAAGGACATACAACTCGAATCTCCTGAGCAAAATTGGCTCCTGTTTCTTCTGTGGTCTAAACTGTGATCGCTGTAGGCCGGGAATCACCGTCATATCATCTCGCTCAATAAGCAGTGCCACCTACAGCTTAAGCTTCCTATTTCTTGGAATCACTTTCTTTTTACTGTCATCTTATTAGATGGAATTTAAAACAGATCTATTTAGAATCAATGAATATACACAGAGAGACATAGTTTTAATACATAAATAGTTTTTTTCCAAATGATTTGCATGCTGCGTCTTCTGTCTGCAATGCTATATCTGTCATGTGTCATATTTGTACTCAGATATTTTGATTCAATACGATATAAAAAACTAAGTCATTTCTTTTCACTTCTTTCACTTCCATATTTCATTCATGTATTTGAATCAAATGTTAAATAAGGTATTTGTGTATAGTGGGCAGCACAATAAATGAATAGCACTCATTTTTCAGTTACACGTGCCTTGTTGACGCCATTTTGGAGGAAAGTGTAGGCGTATGAAGCCATGTACAGGCTAAAATAATATTTATTCTAGCTCTACTGTACTTTCCATAAAGTGACTTGTGTTCCTTTGTTTTTACTCTTGTTCATATCATATACGTTCAGGGTATAAATACAACACTAAGAAAGAAAATCCATTCTAAGATCATTTAGGGTGAGATAAGACCTTTCACCTCCGCCGTGTCGCTTAACTCTGAGCCAGAGGAATGCAGACTGACCTGAAGACGTATGCAGCAGGAACACACACATGTAAGACACCACTGATGTGTCTTGAATTATGAGAATTAATTCTAAAACTTTGACCTACTGTGCTGACGTATTTAATCGTGTACAGCATAAACATTTTGCAGCATGTTCACCTGAAGATTATTGCTTTTTTATTCTGACTAACTGATCTCAAACTGGCAACATTTTACTTTTAAGCAGGGGTAACATGGGACCTTCACTCTTCATATCTCAAAATGGCTTCCCTACAAACTAAGACTAAGACATGATTCCCTGAAATACAAAAATAAGTGATAAATAAACGTAAATCTTTAACTTAAACCTAAAAGTTAAAGATAGTTCAAACAGTCATTGAACAGACACCAGCCCTGTAGAAATGTTTGTCAAGGTAATGAATCTTCTCCCAGTGCTGGGAGGTGAAGCTGACCGTTGACCTCTTTGGATGTAAGCCACACTCTACCCTTATGGCATTTTAAGAAATACTGCCTTGGAGGTTTTGTGTTTAATGGCAATGCATGTCTGGGTTTTATGTGTTGGATGTTTTTATAAGTTTCATTTGGCAAAGACATTTCGCTGTAGGGGCAATAAAGCCTTTTGTTCATAAGCAAAAACAGACATGGACTGAAGTTCACAATGCCAGTTACACAAAAAGAAAATATATGCTTCATATGCTCTTATTTATACTTAGACCTTTAATGTTTGGCTTCAGTAGGATGCTATAAATGGTTACAACTTGTGAGAAGATCTGCCAAAATTGATCCCCTTGCCTTATTCCCTTCTTTCAAATGAAGTGAATACTTGAAGACCTTTAGTGTTTAAATGTTTTTTTAATAATTTTGACCATATGTAATCAGAATGTCTGGTGCTTGTTCTCCTTTTTAGACCCCCCTTTTTAGTTTAAGAAGCTTCAAAAAAATAGGAAAACCAACTATCAGATGAAAGTCATGATAGATAGCAAACATTGTTCTAATCATTGGCTTCACAAAAAGATGAAACACTGCAGTACTCAATTAACAAACACTAGATGGCAGACTTGGTATCATAATAGAAGTGCTCTCAAAGCTCAGGTGAAATCCACAGCTCATCTAAAATGAGAGTATCATATACAGGAAATACTTCATTCTTGTACATATAAGATGTTTTTGATTTAATAATAACTTTACTAATAAACACTACATGTTCTTATCATGCTGGGAGGATGTGATGTCAGGGAATAATATTCCTTTCCATTTTAGCACTCTTACAGAATATCGTTTGTGATGCAGATAATAATATTGAAGTGATCAGTTGCATCCTGCATGCTGTCATTTATTGCCTCTAAATAATTATGTGTATGTGATTTAATGGTACAAAGGCTCTGAATATGTATTCATGTATTCGTAACACCACACAGATAAAAGTCATGGCAAACAAAACTGCTAACCAGGGGTCAGGCTATATAAACAGGCAATCAGTCAGGGACATGCGCTGGTCATGATGTCATGTGCTTACAATGTTAAAGGGCTGTCTAATGCAGAGGATTTAACTGACAGGGAGCTTAGAATAAGTGCAGTGAAAGTTTTAGAGAGAGTTTAAGATTAGATGAAACAAACCTTTGTATGTAAAATGTTATGTAAGGGAGGCAAAGAGATTTCTGTCTTTGCAGAGCATCTATTTTTCATCATGTTATCATCTTCCTGTGAGGAACAACATGAGATTAAATAATAACTAAATGTTATCTCTCCCTTAGTGTCTACAGAAATCATTTATCTCCACTTCTGCAGAAACGTCTGGAGCTTGTGATTGGGTCATATCATGCCCAGAATGATGCTGAAGTCTAATCTCATAAATCAAGCCTGAGTCTGATGACACGTATTAACATTCATGTCAATGTGGCTGTGAGAGCAATCAAGTTGGCAACGAGCCTGTCACCAGGGAGATATGGTGTGGACGAAGTACACAAAGCGAAGGACATCATTATTTATGGGTTTCTAGTGTTATTAGAGAAACATGCAATATTGTTGTTGGAGTCACTTTGACAGAAGGCAAGATGGAGTGCGCGTTGTTTTTCAAATTCACACTGACAGCACGTTCTGCAGATGAATCTTCAAACTGGGGATGTGTAACAGAGAAATCTGTCTTGTTTAACGGATTTTATAAAACACTCATCTAAAAGTCATATTACAGGGCTGCGCATATTTACAGTAAGTGCCGTTCTCTTTTGTACATTCAGCAGTGGCGTTGACATGATGCATTATGGTATTATAATGACAAATACCACAGTAAAGATCATATAGTGTTTATGCTGTAACCACAATTACTCCATGTAGGCTGATGTGGCAACGTTGAAGCTTTATTTCAGTACAACATTTTTTGTTTTTTAAAAAACAAGATGCTAAATTGTGCTCCAGATGACATCAGTAGGAAAGAATCACCATTGCAAACAGTCATCTCATCATATGGAAACACACTGCTACTGATGCCATTCTAGAAATCAACAGAAGCTGCAACAACAACGATGAATCAAAGGAAAAATGTCTCCCCAGCAGTGCTACCTAAACGATGAATGGGAGGAGTATAATGCGTTTGTTTGGCAAAGCACGCTCCATTCACCAGGGCGAGTCATGGAAAATACTTTTGAGCTTCCATCCCACCCAGACTAAGTGTGTATTTACACAACCCTCAGGTGACCCTGCACAGACTGGTCTAACAGACGAATCCATCCCAGACAGAGGGGACTCCAGAGGAACAAAGCCCGGCTAAAGCTCCACTCAGTCGTCCTGTTAAAGGGAAGCCATGCCTTGTCTTGTCACTGTGGTATGATCTCTTTAGGTGCAGATCACGCCAGTGTGGTTAATTCTTCATCACCACCAAAGACTGTTTGGGTGACTATTAACTGTGCGTGCAGAGATTTATCTGTTTATCTGAGTCACTGTCTCTTGGTTTGTCAGCTGTTCTAAGTTACTGTACATATCTTTGTGTCTGCACTGTAGTATGAGCTGCAACAAGCCCAGTCAGACATAATACCACTAAATGGATACAGGAATCACGTCTGCAGTGTCGTGCAGCGGTGCACAGAGTAGGCTACAAGATAAACCTAATGACTTTCCTTCTATTACCAAATATGAACAATGAGAAAACACACATCCTGGTGTCGGTTTGTCTATTGGTTGAGCTATCACTTTGGGCCTGACTGAAATATCTCATCTGTTGGATGAATTCCCATCAAATTTGGTACCAATTTGGTGACAATGTAATGTTTCCGGTGGCACCACCAGCAGGTCAAAGTTTTACCTCAAACTTATCCTGTAAAATATGTCAACATCTACTGTAGTTGAGGGATTGGCACTCGTCCCATGACATTTGTTATGTTGACTGAACTGTCTCAGCAAACAGCTAGTGCACTGAATATCTAATTAACTTGTCATTCTCAGGTCAAAATTAAATTGTTCAAACTAATGGCATCCCATAAGGCTTCGCTGCATGTGCATTAGCACAAAGCCATGCTGAAGCACAGCCTCACGGAGCTGCTAGCATGGTAGTAGGCCATTTTGTATTTTTCCCCAGCATGCTGTGTTTTTAGCAGCTCCTTGTTGGTGAATGAGAACACTGGTGTTACCTCAGCCATGATATATCCAGTATTACTTCCTTTCTTCTTTTTCTTATATATCACTATACATGAAAGCATCAGTGGGAAAGGCTTCAAGCATCAGTGCCAGCTCTCGGAGTGATCGATCCTGTCTGGTCGTGAACGCTCCATTTATTCTGCCTCACACTCACACTTGGTGGTGACGCAGTCGGGCTCTGAGTTTCTTTTGAATGTTTTTGTGTGTGTGTGCGTGCTAAAGAGTGAGAGAATGAATGATTCACAGTAGAAGACAGACTAAACTTAACCAGTCTTGCGCACACACGAAAGCAGTAAACCCTGACTCCAAATGCCGGTATGCCTTTTCTCACTTAGGTGCTTTCCTAGTTTTCCACTCATTTTTCACCAGGGTCAGTTTTGCTACTCAAGCTTCATCTGTCACACATTTCCTCAACCCTATTGGCCAATTAGAGTAATCAGAAACAGGTGAAAATAGGTCTACACCACTGATCTCATGTGTGTATGTGTGTTTTGTGCTGTAGGCTGACATAAGACAGAGTTGGACAGACAAAAAAGAAGAGCTGAAATCAAAGCAAGATTGTATACGTGTGTGAAAGGCAGCCTTATTAAAGCAACGCATGTGTTTAGACAGACATATGTGAGTGACATGGGATTATTATGTGTCTAAACCACAGAAAGAGTGGGAGTTCCTGTAGCCTGATTATGACCCAAACACTGTCTGAGTCGTCTGGATTTGTGTGATCAAGTGCTTTGATTACTCTACGCTGGAGGACACACGCAGAGCTAAGCACATGTGACGTGAGGGGTTTATGCAGTAGCAGGGACCACAGGATTGATGAATGGGGGGAACTGTGCAAACAAACCGTCCTGCTCTGTTATTCCACTGACGTATGGCTCGATGATAATGAACACTTAAAAGGTGGACTTAAATGCTGCTGGAAATACTTGAGTCAGAGCAGAGATGGATCGTACGGAATCAGATGTGAAATTCTGTGTCTCGTTGTCTGGCTGCAGTTCATTAACTGCATCTTATCACACAAAGTAGCAAAATATTCAGGGAGGAATAAGATTACTTAATAATATGATGGTGAAGTGATGACTCTGAAAGGCTTCTATCCTTATTGGGTACTGTTGTGCTGCTGACCCTAAACCTGAGTGAAGACAATTTCATTACATTGCTCAATCAGGCTTCACTCAACTTAGCCAAGAATGTGCAGTGGTGGAATTTTACTTGAATTATCAGAGGATCTACTGCACTTTTTATTCCATTTTTATTTCTGTTCCACATTTATTTGACATTTACAGTTATAGTACTAGTTGTAATAGTTTTGTGGACAGGCAGCCCCTTTGAGGCAGCACGGGTTGGAGTTTAGCGTGTGTTGTCACACACAGGGACACTTCGACATGTGGCCAGGAGCTGGAGGGAACCAGTAAGCAAACCACCAACACTGGGGTTCTTAGACTAATGCCTACTGTGCCACAATTGCCCCTTTATCATATAGAAGGAATGAGAAGGAGGAGCTTTCCAAAAAAAATAACCCTTGTGATGTCGTGAAGGGAATTTTGTCTTAGCTTTGACCTAAAACGAGGAATTTTATTTCATTATGCATTACGATCCTCAAAACCAGCTCAAGTCTCTGGACATCTAAATGCACATAGGTGGTATTACAGCCAGTGTTTTCATATTGCATAGTGGGAAATGTAGGATTCAGAAGATTCAGATTCTTTTTGAGATCTGTCCCTTGCAAATCCCACGATTTTATGAAAGTACAGTGATAAATCACTTCAGTGCTCACTAAAATAGTTAGTCAGTTAGAGTTAGAGCTTTTGTGACCAAAGAGTAGGCCAATGTTCTGATAATATCTATTAAACGGGTCAAAAAAAGAACCATATTTTGCAGACTAAGTTGGCCAATACAGAGGAAAATATTCTGACATTTAAAATGGGACAGTTCACATTCTACTGTGCAACAGTCTGTGTCTCCTTCTCCTCTGTCCACAGCTCTGTCTGGTACCATCTGTCCTGTGATTTCAACATAGCTTATCTTCTTGTCTAAATATTTCCTGTCACAGTTTAAGGAGTTTTGCAGGATGGAAGACTCACACACACACACACGATATTTCCATTTTGCTACTGGTCTGTGAGCAACTTTAGCTCTACTTTAGCATGAGCGGATTAGAGGGAGGCACGCTCGCTGTACCTGGGGCAGAGCCAGCTCTTCCAGGTGAAAATGTTGCACTCCAGCAACATACAGTATGATGTTTAATTTTAATGAGCATAAATGTATGATATTGTGTTACATACTACTTCTGAATATTACTCATCTTTTATTTTTTAGCTGTATTGAAGCTACACTATTATGTTCTGTAACTATTGTGATTAATACATACTAATGAAAAAATAAATGTAACCCCAGCTAAGCAAATGCACACCCATACAGTCATAAATGGTCACATCTGAATCAGTCATTATTCAGTGTTTTTTGAAGGTGTGCTGCTGGTTTGGGCCATCTCATTTATCTAATTTAGCTGTAGACAGCATCTGCATGTACATGCACTGTATGAATGACTGAACAACCACCCCACCCATGTGGAGGCTGCTGACACATCAAGCACCTCAGGGAAACGCACACGATCTGCTTTTCATTTTTACACTTCACTGTAAATCTCTCTGTCAATCTCATGGTGTTTGGAGACGAACTGAGCTCTTGCTGCGGCAGACAGACAGAACAGGAATGTCTGTCAGGACAACATATGTGACTGGCTGGAGGAAAAACAAGCAGTGGCTCCAGAGCCAAAAGAAGATTTTAATCTATGTTTTGTTTCAGTACTGTTCTAAAGACACATAGGGAGTATCATAATTTGTCTGATATATACATTTTAAAAATGTGTTGCATGAATGGACCATACTAGCTTGCTTTTAAATAGCTTATTTCCTTACAAGTATTCTTTACACTTTTAAATATCTGCATGCATGCCATACACTACTTTTCCTTCCTTTCCAGTTAACCATTGGTTTCCATTCATTTCTGTACAATTTGAAAATCAGTAAGCAGTCAAATGTTGTGTAATCCACAGCATACTTTTTTTTTTTTTTTTACCAGTTTATTGATTCTGTATGTGGTGCAGTTTAAGTGTGGACTGATGTGAAAAGTCTGCACTGCATTGCTTCATAACATTATCATATGGAAATGAAAGGAACAGGAGAAAAAATACACACGCTTATCATAGATCTAGACATCATCTTAATGCCATTGAAACTATTCTCTTCACTGAACATAATAATAATAATAATAATAATAGTTATTATTATTATCATTATCATCTGAAGTACACATGCGTGCCTGTTAGCTGTGCTCACACTTGCCATGTGGTGTTGACAGGGAGACCCTGACCCTGCACTTAAATTAAAACCATCTATCTCTCAATTCCCAGGATAAATAGTATGAGGTTTATCAAGTGTATAGCCCCTCTTTGCCTCCATCTCCCACATCTGAGGTAACCTTTCTGACCTTTCACAACAGTCAGCCATTTTGTTCTTCTTCCTTACTGTGACTCCCTCTGAAATGCTCATACATTCGTGCACCATCAAGCCGCTCCAGTGTCCGCTGCTGCTGAATTATTGTTTGTACTCTGTGGAATTTTCCTTTTCTAACAGCTCGCTTCAAACATCTGAGGTCCACATGAGACTAGTCGATCATCAGCTGCCATGGATTTTCTCCAGCACCAGTTTTGTGTAGCTGCCTATGTACCTGGAACACGTTGAGTCCTGAACACATAACTGATTCACTGCACACTGTGTATAAATACACACATATGAGGACATATTGAAAGGATATTTCACTTGGAATAAGTGAGATGGAAATCATTACAGTCCGGTGCCTGGGCACCATGATGGTATTCTGTAATCGTGGCAGGTAGGCTGTGTTTTGTTTGTGATATAATTCCTTTCTTACCAGCTGAGTATCAAAATTCAAGGACAGATAAATGCCATAAAAGATAAGCACATATTCAAAGTAAAACACATTTCTATTATCCCTTCAGTTATGCAGACATGAAGAGTGATACAATACAATATTGATCTTCTTTATCTTACCCTCAGTATCAAAGTGAATAACTGTGTTTGCCAAAATGTCAAACCATTTAATAAATGTTCTCCTTTCCCCTCATTTTTTGTTTCACTTATAAAAGACACTTTACTCAAGCCAAACTATTCAGTGGTAACAGCTAGTGGAGCTATATGTAAGAAGACAAATGTCAGGGAAGTGTTGCTGAAAAAGAACAAACATGCTGAACAAACCCCAGACATTTCAATCTTAGGAAAAAACAATAGCATTTTATTATATGTTGCACCATTATAACAACTGTCCTTGTCCTTGTCTGTATGTATCATACATAAGGCAGAAACATCTACTGGATGAAGACAAATACGGTCAAGACACTCTGAACCCCTAAACTGCTGAGACAGGGAACAAGGGTTGAAACATAATACGTATGGCCTAAATAGATTTTACAGCAGCTCCTTCCTCTCTGGGGGAGCCGACATATGCAAAAAACATCAAGCAGAGGTAACCAGCAGCAGGCATTATCTTGCTTTTGCACAGTCTACCATTAAATACAGTTGGGTTAAGCTCAATGCCATGCGAGCCACAACCTGTGGAGAAAAGGAGCTGTGAAAGTCAGTCACGCCAAGTCTTACATAACCCTATCCAGACAGGCTCTATTCCAAATTGCCCAAATTCAAAACCCAGCCCTTTTTTTTACCCAGCTAACCCCTGCAGATATTTCTTAGAGAGTGAGAGAAAGAATAAATTATTGCTCTCAAGCTGAAAAGAGAGAGCGATGATGGAAAAAAGAAAGGAAAAATGTTGAGCTACAGGAGATAGGAGATAGGGAAGATTGATTGAGCATCGGGCAACAAGGGGCCCCCATTTCTCCTCAGCAGTAGGAGCCTTTTTGTTGTCTCAACTCTGATGGAAGCCAGGACCACTAAACCCTGGGGGAGCTGGGGATGGACATCCGTCTGTATCAGAAACCACCATCTCCCTGTTTCAGGCCTCTTTCCAGGAGACGCCGCGGAGCCTCAGTGGTGAACATCAGAAACTGCTGAGATTAAGTCATGGAAAATCCGGGGCCCCAAAGCTTGTAATTGCTTAATTAGATAGCCTTACTCCCTCAACTATTCCTCCACTCTCTGCCTATGTAGAAACACACATCGATGAGAACATAAACCAGAGAGCTCTGTCTGAAAGGTGCGCATGTGTCGATGCGCCTGCATGTGCATACTAGTTGTTGGAACTGAATTATTGCCTGACTGATTTGTGGTTCTCTGATTTAGAGCCATATTTTCCACTTCAAACCACAGGGCTCACATGCTGGTCACGGGGGATACAGCTGTGAGAAGGGTTGATGTACCTGTGTGTGTGTCTGTCTGTGTACTGGGGCGGTGATTTGTGTCTTGTCTTTGGTGAGTTAGATTGTCAGCTTGTAAAAGCAAAACATGGGTTCAAATGAGCAAAGAGCAAAGAAACTGATCAGAAGAGTTTCAGTGTCAGGGGCGATAAATCTGTCACTTCTTGTAAACGAGTGAAGGTATCATTCATTATGTGTTATTATATCATTTTAGATGATAATTGTTTATAATTTATTCCAAAATATCATTAGATATATGTCACACTATCCTTTAAACATCCTGCAGTTTACAGACCCACAGAGAGATCTTTGGCCCAGTCTGAGCCCTGTATATACTTTAAACTACAGAACATGGATTAGTCACAGTTCTTGGGGGCCAAACATTTGCTGCCCTTAGTGATCTTAACATCAACACTGTCTTTTCTGGTGGAACACCCAGTCGAGACTCCTTCCTGCTTAAGCTGTACCACTTGAGTGGTATGAAAGTCAGTAGACTTTGCAGAAGCGAGGCCCATCCTCGATACAGCAAAGAAACAGAACATTTTCATTGTCCTACAAGACCTCATGCTATAAGATGACTTCTTCACATATGAGGAGGCTTGACAAAGAGGAATGGCTTTAAGTTCAGCCTTCTCTGTATGTCTAAAGAATGATGGATTTCACCGTGTATACAGAAAGTAGTGCAGTACAAACACAAGTGTTTTCCCTACTGCTATGGTTTTCATCTCTTTATACAGATAGCAATCAGACGGATGTGACTGTTCTGACTCTGTCTCAGTTGGTCCCATGTGACCAATGTGTGTCTGATTACACAACAACACAGTCATTCATCCATTAGACTCGCGGTCTGAGCTGTTGAACAGATGCACACCAAGTCAAAGGATTTCCTCTTGTCATAAGTTTCTGCATCCGTCTCAGTACACAGAAGACTTACGACGCGCAGCCGTGCTGATGTCATTATTGTGTAAGGACTTAAACGACAGATTGAAATACCTGCTGCAGACAGAGAGCAGGTCTTTCCTGAGCATATATGAGTTAATTTCATAGAAAAATGTTTGGATTTTCCTTCATCCTTTGATTGAAGCTTGCATGTTACATCAACAGTTTAGTTGCATTTAAACATATTTCACCACGTGCAAAAATTACAACGGTGAACTAACTGCTAGCTCCCTGATAAACGTTGATGGGCTTTAAGAAATAATAAAATCACTATTATACGAAAGCTGTTCAACAGGACAGCGATAGTAAGACTGGATTTCTAATAAGTAATGGCCTGTTTAATATCATCAGGCTGCAGACTGTAAAATTGAAAATGTTTTCCCCCACAAAAGCCAAGATAACCCTACTTGTAGTATAAAAGTGTCACAGTGCATTTCCAACATTTCCAGAAAAAAAACAATGTGGTTGTGTTCACTGTAGACAAATTAACATCTCTTCTGGGAAGCAAGGTGACAAACCTATCAGCATCTGTGGAATAAACTCACCACACCACCATTAGTATGTGTGTTTGTGTGTGAGAACTGTAGACTGTGTTCACAAAATCACTTACTGCCTGGAGCTGGACATTAAACACTGTATAAAACATGCTTAATAGTTCAATGTTCATAATGTACCACCATGATGGTAATATTTTACTCACTGATTTCACCATACATTGTAAAGAGGTATATGAAATTTTGGTTAATATGTGTTTCATAACATTATTTCTCTCAACTTCTGTAATTTAAAATCGTTTCAACTCTGTCTGTGTTCTTCTTGTTCTTAAATCTCTATACTGACTATTAAATTAATTGATTTGCTGATTTGTGAGGTAAAAAGGTTTGTGCTTAGATTCAACCCAGAAACAGTGTACATCTCAAAGCACTAACCAGGACTCATTTCCAAAATCACAACATCCTACGTTGTTTGGACGGTTCATTATTTCCGCCTGTTCCAGGCTCCCTCCAAACCTCAATTTCTTGATGGGATTCATGGATTTTAGTTCTCAGTCCAGAGAAGGCATGTTGATAGTGGCTGTACAGCCGTATCACAGTCAACTAAACAGATTTGTTTCCACAATATCATATTATATTGACATCAGGTATAAAACGTAAAATTTCGTATGTGCTGAACATCAGCAAAGGATAACAGTATTTTTAATATGCTTTTCAGACATGTTGTGCAACTTCCAAACCTCAAGATTTGGAAACAGTCCATTTCTTTTCCACATCTCACTTTCCAGCTCAGTTAAGGAATTCTGTGTGTACTTTACCATCTGCCCATAATCACAAGGGCTCCTAATCACACAAGCCTAGTTTGTCATTTACGGTATAGCGTTTAATAAATACAAGAAAACAAATCACAGTATGTGCATCATTAAAAGGCTTCACCCGTTCTAAAAAATGTCAAAAGTCAGTTTTTATTTCTCACTGGCAACTTATCTTAATGTGGAGGGGGGCTCTCAAAGCCTCCTGTGACACAGTGTGACTGAGAGTAGCAGAGTGCAGCAGAGCGGTGGGAGGGAGTGTGGAGCAGAGCAGAGTGGACAGATTTTCAAGTCTCATGCTAGTGCTCATTTAAGGTGCATAGTGCAACCTGTTGCTCATGCTACTGCGCTAGTTAGATCAAACTTTGACACTGTTGCACTAACATGTGCTAACTGACTAAATTTAATGGCAGTTGTCAGCTTAGGAGGATATTGGCTAAATAAAATAAATATGTCTATTAGTAAATTTTAAATCTAATTGAACTTTAGTAGAAAAACATTCTACCATACTGTTATTTATTATATCACTGTGCACACCCTCACCGTGCTTAAAGGTTTTTATGAGGGTCAGATTGTTTCTGGGGTTCATTTGTTGTGATTAATAGATGCTGTTTATCTCCGAGTGTGGTCCGGTTGTCTTAATGTGCTAATGACATTAGCAGCCTGTCATTTTCTTTTTCTTCCAAAAAAGTGAAAGTGAAAAAAATGCAGTCATGACATCAGTTCAACTGAAGTCTACCCCATTAACAATCTTTGCTTCTGACACAATCCGTCTGCCTCAAGTGACCTCATACTTAATTTAACACATGGTGAACAAACCTAAATGGAAGGTGCTGATAGCGATAGATGATAAAATTACCTAAAGCGTGTTTTCCAAGGCAAAGCAATTAATTAATTCCACCAAATGAAGTCATATCATCATTTCTGTTTTTCATACATGTGTGAAAAAAAGTGTGTTGAAAATAGCTAATCTTGAGAATTTGAGTCTCGGCGAATTATGAACAGCACAGGGATTCTGTCGTTTCCAGTGCCCACTGGGCTTCGTGATTAGTTTCCAAGGCTTTCATGCAAATTCAGCTCCCAGGCTTCATTTTCCGCTCATTAAAAACAGGCACTCAAACTCCGCTTCAGCACGACTAATCTCACTGGTCATCACATTTCTCTGGTAAAACAATACAACATTGTGTCGACTCAGCACTTCAGTCTTCTTCCCACGTTTGTTGAGCGAGGACGCCTGGTTCTCAGACAGGGCTGTTTTATTGACTGTTAGAGAGAAGGTTCAGAGGTGTGCATGCTGTAGGTAGTGATTCATGTACAAATACACATGCACTAGCTCAAATATACATTACATCACCATGGTCTGAGAGTTTATGGTCCTGACCAGTGGGGTTAAGTTACCGGGTACAGCTCCCATTAGGACTTCCCCTCTATTAGCTTCATTTCTCAGTTGCGGCAGTTTTTGTATTGGCGCTCACCCTAAAAACTTGCATGACCGTGACTTTGTGAATGTGTTCAGAATGTGAGAGTAATATTTATGGGCGTGCAGGCACCAGTGATTTCATGTGTAAAATGAGTCACCCTCTAACAGGAAATGCTGTTGACTCATTTAGGTATGATCGTTACTTACAGAAAGCACAATCATATTTGGTTCTGAGCAGTGCCTAATTGGAATAAAGCTGAAGTTGCCATTATGAGCTCATAAACAACTTCTGTAAGTTATTGTTAGCCTGGAGGGCAGGTGACCACAAATAAAGACTGTTAAATAAAAAGCCCCAAAAAATGTGTCCCAGGCTGGCTCGTTATGACTGACCCACAGACATTTCACCCACTGGCCCACTTCTGACAGGTCAGACAGTTTTTTTTTTTTTACATTGTGCATCACAGGCTCTGTCAAAGGGGTTTGGGAGTTCAAGGACATCGTCTATTCCAGATCATCACACTATAAGAAACACTCTGCCAAGAGAAAAGGTCTAAAACCTTGATGTAAGTGTCCTGACTGAATTTAATGAAGATGGTTGGATTAGTTTAGTATGAAGACAGGAAACAGATAAAATTCCTAAGGGAGCAAAAACAGCTAATAAAAGATAACTTCACTGTAGGTTGAAAAATAAAAGTAAAATCATGGGGTAGACCAGGAACTTTCTTGGTTAGCCAGAAACACTTTCTGGAGTCAGGTAACTTTCTCTTTTTCTTATTGGTTTTACTCTTGATTAAACTAAATGTATCATTTGCTATTCATGTTAATTAATTGACTATAAATGTGCTACAGATTGGTTTTCCATCATTTCTTTTTGTGTTAAGATATGCTTATGTTTAGGTCCTTGGATGCTTCATATTTACTGAAAGGAAATTTCAAAAAGATTGAAAATATATCTGCTTAATTTTATTATGGACCTTTTAGGGGTGGCACAGTTTTTTAGGCAGATACATTACTTTGATCTGGTTTCTGTCAAGGAACTTTGTTTCTTCACATCTGTTTATGATTAGGTAGCCTCAAGTGAAGATTCCAAGGATGGTTACACAGAAGGGAAAATAACAGGGGGTCAACAAAGACAACCTGTAATTTAATATTACTGAATATGTCTGAGGTAAGGCTTCGGATTAATAGTCTACTGAATTCTGCTTGGACAATAGTACACTATTATATTTTATTTTACTATTTTAAACATGTGGGTTCAAGATTTTCCTACGTAAGAGTGTAAATGTTAACATTTCAGCTGTACTGTCTTAAGAGTGTATGTAATTTGTGTCATTAGGTTTTTATTAGATGTCCATAGATTTTGCATTAACAGATGACAATCTTGTGTCTTGCCATAGAAAGTTGTGCTTTGTTATGTTACAAGATCTTCAACAAAGTCAAGCCTGAAGTCATCAGAAAATCAAGCAGCATTACTGAGTCAGAATGTGTGTTGACCATAATTTCAGCTGTGGATGATTACTTGTAAACTGTAACCAGAGGCTGTCTGCAGCCTGACTGCCTCCACGCAGAGACTATAGCTACCAAGCCCTTTCTTCACGGTTAAGGCAGGATGTCAATAAACTCACCAAAGCTTTTAGTCAAGCCAGACAGAGGAACTGCTCAAAGGCATTTTATGAAAGATCTCGTAAGTTCAGTTCACATGTGCTGAGCGTATTCTGAGGATGGATACAGAATTAGAGCTTAAGACAGAATCACATATACAGTATATTACATTTGAACAGTGCAAGGACTGTTATTTTAATATCCTACTTCTACCTATAGTAAATGTCAGTGTGGAAATATAGTATTTTACAAGATGCACACTCAGTTTGGTTTCAGTAATTTATGGCCACAGTAGACAGTACAGTGGACCCAGTGACTCTAAGGCTATATATACGGTTACACTAAGACCAAGACGCATGGCAGGGCGCCACAGTGAGTAGTGCATTACTTAACAGGTCTTTCATTTGTTATTCTTTGCTTCTTAAACGTTTAAAAGGGTCAGGGGTCAAAGAGACTGCCTGAGGAGAGATGTAGCTGACTGACTAGGTAAACAGCGTTGTGGCACTATCAGCTGAGTGTGGAGAGGAGACTCCTCGGGGAAGGAGGCGAGAACAGGATCTGGTAATAGGATCCAGGGTAGTGCCTCATGATGTCATGAGGCGAGACGAGCAGGGGACCAGGCCAGTCGATGTGTGGATGGACACATGGAGCGACAAAACTGCAGACACATGTGGAAAACATTTGGTTGTGTTCAAATGAATTTCTACATACGGCACATGTATCTGTTCGTTTATGCGTAGATGAAATTGATACGGATTAGAATCGTGTTAACAGGTGTACAGCTAAATATTACAATTACATTTAAAAATGTTTTCTGCTGGTTATTATAGAAGACTAGCAGGCATTTGTCTTTTTAAATATGTGGTTCGATTGTTCAACAACAACAACAAAACGCAGACTTCCTACAATTTCCTGTGTTGTCGTTGCCACAGTTTGCTGCTGTTCTCATTTTTCTGTAGTTATTGTTATCATGTGAGTAGAAATATAAGCTTCAGATCAGGAGAGCACAACATGGTGGTGGTGTGCTGGGGGGAGATTTTAACCAGCAGATGTCACTGGTCATCTGCAGCAGCTCTTCTCTGACTGTGAGAAACGGCAGAAGGCTGATAGCAGAAAGTATCAAAGCTTCTGATAACATATGTCTGAAATCCACTACCTGAAAATATGTCAGGTTTAAGAAATATTCCAGCCTTTCAATACACATGCTGAAGGTATCTAGCTCCATTCTGACCCCTCCAAGACCTGCCCCAAGGATCATCTTATGTGTTCTATTTGAACAAATGTGCTCTGTGGGATAACAACTGTGGTAACGACAATACTGGTAAAGACTCTTTGTGTTTCAGAGATCCAGCTTTTAGCTTTTGTTTAGTAAAACCAGACTAAGACTAAAATATTCTAATGGCTGAAACTTAACTAGATCAAAATGCGTTATATTCAACACAGGCTCATACAAAAATTTTAACAGATCAATCTCTTGTGAGGCCTCAGATTATATGTGATTCCCTTTGAGATGGATAATCAATCTTGCAGCAAGAATCCTAAAGTATTTAAAATTTGACGGCATGAGTGGAATGGCACAAAGGCACTGAGACTTGATGATGATAACCTTTCAAAAGCAGATACACATAAATCTAATCTGAAAGTGAACCCATTAAAGTGAACCCATTACTTACACTGAGCAAGAGGGTCACTTTGCTCCTGCTCCCCCACTAATCACCTGGCTGATAATGTGACAGCAAACGTAGTTGTGTTGCTACTCATGAAGCTGACACAGGTTAAGACTTACTAGGAAATCCAAACGATGGAAACAGATGAAGATCTGACTGAGAGCAAAGCTATTCATTTCTCCTTTGCACATTTATTCCTGTTAATACCAGAATATTACTGGAAATACTGGGCTGTAAACACTTTAGCAATAACAGATTCCGTCTTCTCAACATATTTGAGGTAGTTATGTCATTTGGTTTCATTTTAATTTAACCTTAAAGCATTTTATTAAGGACAATAAAATGAAGTGCATTTAGGCCTCCTCCACCAACTGCTGTGTGGCAACACAACTTTAAGTCTCCCTTATAAAAAAAATACGATGAAATGCAAACAATGAACAGTATTAAGTGCTACAGTAGATTTCCTCCAAAAGAGAATAATAAGAAGAAGAATTTATTTGCTTATAATACTGATCATAGGCAAAAACAAACCTGTTCATTAAACTCTCTCTGTGAACTAATCCTGTCCACTGTGTGGGTCAGGACGGTTATCAAAAAGACTGCTGAGACAAAGTTAGCACAAATGCTGGTGGATTTTTTCTGTGTTATGAAACCATGAAATGATCCTAAATGATGACTGAAAGTTAATTCAGAAAGACTGTTGTTCTGGAGAGCACTTCCAGATGTGTTCACCTAGAATTTAGATGAATCATTTGCACCAATATCATTTGCACCAATACTTCGACCCCCCAACGGTGAACGTCTGGGACTATGTTTTCATGTAGAAAATCCCAGTTGCACACAGTGTTTTGATCTCACCATGTCGCCATACAGCCATTCATTGTTCATTCATCTGAAAGTCTCAGATTTCTTCAGGGATAATTAGCCTTCTATCATTTGTTCTCTTACATTCAGCCATTTTCCCAATCCCCTAGTCTTTGAGGGTTTCAGTGTGTAAAGCCATGGGGCATGCTCTCTCTCTGTTGTGTAAACATGGGTGGACTGAAGAGTGTCTCTCTCATCTTCAACTTTACAGGCCCAAAGCCACAGGCCACATGAAGCTCTGTGTCCCTGAAACACATCTGGGGCATCTGGATGCTGCAGGATACTCTCACACAAACTGAACTGCCCAAACAGTGTTTCTTACCCACACGTGCAGATGTTATTACACACAAAACATTAACACACACACACACACAATCACAGACATGCAGTAAATGAATGCATGCGTATGTACAAATTGTATCCGTGTATTTCTGAGGACATTCCAGTAAAACATCTTGTTTACATTGTACATTTTGTGATCTTTCTGTCCTTAAAAGGCACTGATCTTTTCCTGAAATCCCATTTTGATATTTATTTCTAATTCAGACTCAGAACATAAACCTAAATCTACATGATGAGTGGAACTTCTCAGATTCTCTTCGTGCCTCTGGGCTTATTGTGGCTTACTTGCTTTTGCTTGGCTCAAGACTTCAAAATAGTCCTGTAATAGGTTTAAAGACCTCTGGTGGCACTCAATTGTTCAACTCTTTGAGTAGGGGTTACGCCCAAGGGCTGATCAGCATGTCATCAAGTTTCAAGATAGCATGCCTGAACATGAATGGTTAATGATTGAACACAACTACAAGGGCCAGTTCACTGGGCTGAGTACTAATACTGCCATTTTAGTGTGTGTTTCAAATCTGTTTGTTGCCACTCTTGGGTGGTAAAAAAAAGAAGAAAAGATGCTAATTAATGGCTGTAAATAAAGCTAGAGGTTGAGAAAAAGGGGCAACAATTCATGTTTGATGTTGTAACATTTTACAGAAGTTAACTCATTACACACATGTACATGTACAAAAATTCATTTTGCGCCTTTTTTCTTTTTCCCCCAAAGAGTTAAAAAAAGGTAAAACTTTCTGTACAGTGACGTGGAACAATTTTGTTAGTGTCTCAATGCTGAGTTATTACACCAGTATCTAAACACCAGTGCTACAGTATTCAGTGAAACGCCCTTTGTTTATCAGACTCTATGATAGTACCCAATGGGAAACCCCTACTCCATCGATTACTTCTTTGCTGACTTTTTTATAGGGAATGTTAACCCATACAAGTAACCAAACCAAAAGTGATCTGTAACCACCCAACTCTTAGTTGTGGCAGTGAAAGGGGTTTTAGTTAAGCCCTTATCCACAGACCCTGAAATTTGCAGCATGCGTCTCTTTTTCTATCTGCCTAGCAATTTTGTTAACTGTTGCAGATGCTCAGACGGCAGCAGACCAGATTCCACTTGAATGCAAAATAAAATTCTTTACATTATGGTAATTTATTGAATAAAAAAGATCTAGTTTTGAGTGCTCTTGGATCAGTTTTTGCACGCTCATTCGTACAGACTACGGTTTGGATCAAAGGGGATGTAAACTGATCCTTGATATCAGTGAAAGACAGCTTCGCGCCGCAGTCAGGGGTTTCCAGCCACACATGAGTTTTAACTTGTCGATAGAGATTTTCTTTCCCTGGACATGTCAGGTCTAGTTGTGTTTTTTCCAGCTTTGTATAGGCAACACCTATCCACAAAAAAAAGCTGAGCTCATTTTCACATAATCATAAACCCCCTAGAGTTTAAGAGTCACAAGAAAATGTTTTATTTGGGGTCATTTTATAAGGCCAAGGCAAACCCCAAGGTCTAAATTGAGCTATTTAAAGATAATTAGCTGTTTATTAGTACATCTAATTGTCCTTAAATGTGTGAAATGTGCATTTTTTTCATCTAAGGTTGAATGATTCAAACTCTATAATCAGACTTAATGTTTGAAAGCAAAAAAAACAAAGTGTTTAGCTGCCAAGAGGCTAGATGGCCCATTCCAAACTAATGCTAATGATGCTCTGTGTCATCAGCTGAATCTGTAAGGAGAATTGAGTCCACGTCTTTTCCAACGTTTCCATGTGCATAGGATGCATGGGAACATTGGATGCGTGTATCAGCACACATCATTTAATATCAGAAGACTTTAGCCTGCTAATGATCTCTTTTACGTGCAATCTAGCAACACTATAAGCTCCCCGAGTGCAGATTAATCAAGCAACAATCATACAAAGTGTTCCCTGTATTCTCTTAATCATGCGGTGGCAGTGGTGTAAATGTTTAAGATTAATCACTTCTGACTTTCGGCTTTCCATTTCCTTTGCCGTCTTTAAATGATGAGACGTTTTTGTTACTGCATAATCACACAGTGGAGCTGATGTAGTGATTGTAGGGCCGGATACCCGCAGACATTAACTGTAACTGCTACAGTATATCGATTGCTTTCAAACTGGCAAGTGTTTCTCAAGGTCTTCAGTTTTTTTGCACCCTAAAGGCAAGATTTATAACTTGCTATAGAAAATAAGCCATGTTGTAATAGGGGCATGTGCCTCCAAGGTCAATTACTGTTTCACAACGCTGAGATATATAGCTGTCTCTACAGCCAGCAGGCCTTTTATAAATAAAGTATATTGTTATTGCTCATATTGTTGTGGTTTTAATGAATATTATCACACACTAAACCGATGGCTCCTACTACTGTAGCAGCTGAGGACAGTGGAATGGGAAGACCTTGTTTACTGCAAATAAAACATAATGAAATGGTTTGCTATAGGGACAAACACAATCGAGCACTCACTCTTAAAAACAATAAACATTAACTGTTGTAATTGGTCCCATGTGTAATGGTTGGGTGAAGGTCTGTTCGAGAAAAAAAAGCAAAGCAAGCAGATTTGGTGCAGTCACTCAACAGTCATGTCCAAGATAACTGTGACGTTCACCTTCTAAGATCTTAGGCTACAATGCACCAAATGTTTGGCACTAGTGTAGTCAGACCTGCCAGCTAAAGCCATATGGTGGCATCACAGTGGGAATATAAAATAACTCATCTTTCAGCCATTAAGATGTTGCAATATCCAAATAAACGGATAAAAGCTGATTTTGGCAGTATTATGCCAAATAAGGTACTTCATCAGCTCAATAAAGTGTTCACTGGAGTAAAATTTGTATTTTAACGCAGAATATTAATCCGCTTATAAATTCCATGCACTAAATTATTTCCCTCTTAATGCCTTGCAGTCAAAATTCAGTCACTCTGAGCCTTAAAGAGGCCATTTTACAGACCTGATGTGAAGCATCACAATAAAATCTGACTCTTATGTGTGATTATCGGCCATTTAGTGGGCAAAGAGCCACTTGAGTAGAGCCTTTGTGGGAAGATAACAGATAACATTTGTCAGATCAAATATCTTTGCTGGTATTTCATCCTGACTTAACCTTCCAATATCCACAGCTGCTGACAGCACACTGAAGTGAAGGCTCACACAAAGAAGCAGTCTTCTTTCTCATTTTAAAACTCCAGTTCAGAACATTTCTGGTCCAACACCAACGTGGGATATTTTTTTAATGACACATGCAACATTTATAAATACATAAAAATCCAGCACAGTGACCGGAGTTGGGTTAAAATGCATTTAATCTAAAGTGTCAAAACACTCCCTCTGCAGCCTGTTTTGCCAGTCAACACAATAATTGCTTTGCCCAACAGTTCTTCCTCTATTTGACATGTAGAGTAAGTAAGAGCTGACTCATACTGTTATACAGTAGGAGTAGCAGTGAGTAATATTCCTTTAAATTAATCAAAAGTGACATTTTCTAAACATTTGAAACCAAATGGGTGGTAGAGGAAAAAAGAGAACATTAGTTGGTCACATAAACCGAAACAACGTGACTGGAGTGAAACTGTTATTTAAAAATCTTTCATTAAGTTTGCGTGTAAAGTCCTTGAAGTCGTAAAATGTCTCACTTAGTAATGTGTAAATTGAAACCACTATTTACTCATTCACTTCTCCCTGTATAATGTGTGTGCAACATGTTACATGTACATGCATGTGCACTGCTTTTTTTGTTCCACTGTGGACGCTCTGAGTGCACTACACAGTGGATATGTTTGAAAAATCACATCACAAAAAAATGGCAAACTTACTATAAAGGGCACTGTGTAATAAATAGGGGGTGATTTTACACATGCAGTGTAGCAGCACAGTATAGGCTAAGATACTGTAGATGAAATACTCATTATACCACATCCCCCACGGCAATAATATACACAGCAGGAGGACTCACCAGACCTGCATGTGATTTCTATCATTGATTCTTAAATTGTATGTTATGTAACACAGTACCACTGTCAGCATAAGTTAGATGCAATAACGTGAGAATGTAATAAGAAAAATATGGTTCCACTTCGTACTCCTTGGTGGGCTCTGAGATCTCTCCATTCCTCATCCATTTAACATCCTTTAATCTGTTTTAATCAAGATTCACTTCTCATCTCCAAAAAGATTTTCAAAAACAAATCATGTGAAATGGTTTGGTTGCACATTTGGTGATGCAACTTGTCAAAGCTCCAGAATCCTGTTGTTTCAGCTGCTAGTATCTAATCGTGCTTATTGTTTGGTTGGTGTCTGATGTGACCCATGGCCGCTTTCATATTTATCAGCAAGACAGGGAGGGAAAGTGCATCTTGCATTAATACATGACATGTTATAACTCAACCACTTTAAGGCTCAACAGCAACTGATGTAAAATATTGTAGTGTTGGACTTAAAAATTGAGTGGTTTACAATTTGGTTGTCGCTGAGGTTTCGGTCTGATGTTTTTGTGATTGTCAGATGTCATTCTGCAAAGATTGAGCATCACAAATCCCCCGAGCCAGCGAAAGCTGAAGAACGGGACAATCTGCATCTAATTAAACCAATTAGAGAAGCAAATAAAAATCAAAACCTCTTCATGGGGAAAATGGTGAGCAGATTTAACAACATATTTTTGCATTTATTCGTTCATTCATTTATATGTATAATATTAAGACATTAGTACCATAGAAGTTTGTTCCTTATTGCATGATTTTCACCACACTGTGGGTCTTTAATGTTATAACTGGCAGTGCAGTTTTGTAAATGTACATGTGTGTAATTAGTTCCATATTCCCACTGTACAAATGCAGCAATAATTGGTATTGTATGTCATCCCTTCGTCTGTTGTGTGTGGTGCATTTTTAACCCTCCGCGTGTGAGTGTTTACAAGCCATCTGGGCCGAGGTCCACATCAGCTTGTCTATTCAATAATTATTGTTCAGAAAACATTGTGCTGAAATAATACACATGGAGATCCATGGTAGATGGGAACAGATGCAGAACAATCCATTAAGCACAACATGGCGTGAAGGATATTATTTAGTTATTGGGCATATGAAACTTGTTGAGCAGCTTAACCAAACCAAGTTTACCACTGGGGTGTTGGCTAGATGACAAGTGCTTAAACATAATTTAATCTCTGAATTAGTTTGTTTGTATGAAGACAGATGAAGTGCAGTACTCGGCTGTCACATCTGTTCCTGGATGCACAGAGGACAAGATCACATGGTCTGACTTTTACTTCCTCTGATTTTGTCTTTGTACAGCTACATGTCTGTGTGATATGGCAAGAGTGGGGAAAACTTGTTTTGCTACTTTGTACTACTACTTTAACTCTGAGAGTCAGTGGCATTTTCCTTTAAAGTGTGTGGGTGTGTCGTTCATCAATCCATAACTATGCAGAAGGAAAACAAATCCATTGTCCAGCCAAGAAGCTTCCCAGTGGAGCAGCCACAGCCACAGCCACAATAGATTTATGGAGCAATTAACAGCAGGACAATTTCCTCAAATAGAAGTACACAAAGTGCACTGCTGTGCTCCTCGCATCAATGTAAATACACATCATTGACCAGAGAGTTAAGAACTTTTTTATTATTATTATTACTCCCCACAGCATTTGGTGTCTTTTAAAAAAAGTTGGTGATATTCAGTATTTTTCTTAGTGGCTAAAGACCAGAACAAGCAAGTTTCATCTGAGTGGATATATCATACTCCTCACATACTGTATATCAGCCATAATACTAATATGCACTGCAGATGTACTTTTCAAAACAAACACGCTCAGACTGTAGTTTAATTTGAACATATTTTATTTATTTTGAACATAATTTTGTCCTACTGCTGTAAATACTTAATATTTACCAAATATAAATGATACATGTATAAATTCACAGCTGTTAGAGGAGTCATTTGCTAAAAAACCCCCACAGTGCTCAGCTGTTAGGAAATTACTTTTAACTGATTAATTACTGTTTTAAGAATGAAACAATATGTGTGTGGCCTGTTTTCAAAGAGTTTCACCACAGGAGTAGCAAATAGGCTTAGGGCCACGAGCTGGGTAGGCAAACTGGAAAATACTGAGAAATACACACGTTGTTGCTTTTGGCTTTAAGAAAAAACACAGAACAATAGCAGCTTTATTCTTTGAGGAATGAGTTAATATCAATTTTGCTAACTTAACTGTTGAAATATTTTGTAATTCTCGCTGACAGTTAAGAAAACATGAGTGCAAGAAAAACCTTTGTTTTTCCTCAAATATGCCATTACTGAATGTGTGAAGTGTATTAGGTAAGAGAAATGTCTTGACTATATATTAAATAGAGATCTGTGTGGCCTGGAGAGAACGAGTACCACGTGTGCTGCTGAAACTCCTATACAGCCAGAAATTTGGAGCCCCTTCTCTCACTCACATTGCATAAAAATTGAGTTAATCCAGACCAGACTGAGAATAAGGGAGTTTTTTGATGACATAGCAAAACCATTGAAAGTTATTTATAACGGTTTGTGTTGGACAAATAATATGAGAGAGCTGTTTTGGATAGTGATGAGCCTGTCACAGAAGAGGAAATAATTTTAGGTATGTAGAAAGAATGTGAGCCATCTACAACTAGTATAGCAGTCCTGGAGTGATCTGGGGGCCAACACTGATAACTACCTGTATGCAACAGTTATCATCAGTGACAGCTGCTATCATACACTGTCCGAGTGACTTAACACAGCTCTGAAAAACATAATTCTGCTCCACAGCTTGACAAATTCTACCAAATCTAAGGAAGTTGTCCCTAGAGAGATCTGTTTGTTTCTGTCTTTTGCTATAATGTCATTTTCAGGATCCTCTGTGAAGTCCACAGTTAGACAGGTGGCTTTGTAAAAAAATGGCATCCAGTAATGTTTGCAGTTTGCTAAAATGGCTGAAGTGAAGTAAGACACTGGAATCTGCAGCTCTGCAGTTACAATTTTACATCTTACATAAGATGAAATGTAATGTTGAATACACGACTTCACAGAATAAAATGCCAGACGTTGAAAATAAGCACACAGTTACTTCATTTATAATATGGCTTCTACATCTGTGTTTTATCTTTCACAAAACAGAACGCTGACATCATTAATTTATTTACCAAAAGCATTTCACAAGGTTTCATTTAGGATCAGACTGCGGCTGCTCATATTTATTCAATGACAGTAGGCCTGCAGTGAATGTACTATCTGGCATTTGGGCTGCATTAAAATATTTTTATATGTTCCTTTTTGGTAAAGGTCCATTTCTTTTATTTTTTTGTTCCACCGTGGCATTCAAAACCTGTAAAAAAGTGTATGATTGTTAAAGTGCATAGACAAGTTCTACTGGGAGGATGATCTGGATGTAATATGCCAAAGCTCAAAATACTGTCATCACGATAGGTTCTGTTTGCCTCTTAGCAGAGTTTACAGAGATTATGTCTTTTCTTTTCCTCTGTCTTGTTGAAAGTTGGACAAAGAAGGGAAACCTAAAGGAAAGAAAGTGTAATCAAACATATACACTGTGTGGACACACTGATAAATAAACATGACAGTAGGTTGACATGTAGCTTGTTTTCTCATGCATCTCAGCTACAGATGCAGAGCAATCATAAAACTCACAAGATGACGGACAGCCAGCAATCAAGGGGCATCTTTTTTGTAAATGATGTTAAAATGGAAGGTTTTGGAGAAAATCTTATCACACCATAAACGGAAAATTAACAAAGCAAAACTTATAAGCAAATAAGTCAAAAATTACAATGAGGCTTTAACTCAGTGTTGTCTGCACCTCACATGCCACGTGTCCTGATTTCTACCTTCCACCACTGAACCACTTCTTCAATGCAAAATGCCAATTCTTACACCTCACCAACAGACTTTTTTCAACCTTAAATCCTTTTATAATAGACTATAAAATTCCATCATGCATTGCATTGGCATCCACATGACTGCGCAATAAAATTTACTGCCATCACATTCCACCATCTTGGATTCGACCGTACGTGGCTTGTGCAGGGCACCTGTGCCAGGTTGCTTAACAGATAGCACGTGTCTGCATCATGATAGAGGGATTCCCTTTGCTGCATTTCTGATGCACTACTTTTTATTTCCTGTAGAGGCTGTGAACAGAACACCTTTTCCAGAGCATGTTTCACTTTAAAAGAAAACAAATCAGGGGCCTTTATGTTGGTTCCATTTGAGGGCAGCAGAAATGGTAATCTTCTTTTGCCATGTTAGTACAGGTAGATGTACAACTGCTGTCACTTGCCTAAAATACCTCCATGGTTTTAAATACATTTCCTCTATTTTCTCAGAGCAGTTGTTATGATTTGTTAGTACAAGCTAATGCTGCAAATTTGAGGACTTTTCAGAAATTGAGAAGATCTTAAATAAAGTTTTTACATTCTTGCAAGCCATTAAGTACCTTGTAATCATTACGTTTAGGTTTAAATTACAGATGATTAGAATCATTACCTTGGAGTTATAATTACCAACTGTGCTTTGCAGGAAACTACTCCAGGTTAGCTTTGCCCAACTTTGCCCTATGGCAGGTCATTTGTCCATGTAGTTAACACTGGCAGCAGTGTTATAATTGAAGCTCAACAAATCATTGTTACCTCTTATGTTTCAGCTCATCTTTTATGAAATGCTTAGAACAAATGTGTGTTTCATTTATTTGAATTCCAAAAAAACAAAACACTAAAGTCGTGTTCGGCTATGATTTATTTCAAATAAAAAGTGAGTCTGGATTTTATGAACTCTGAAAATATATCAAGCTGTCTTTGGTATGAAATAGAAATGTCTTCCATCCCTGCAGAACGTCAGCTCACAAAATGCAGACCCACCGAGCAGCAGACACCAGGCGTTCCAGAGGCCTCGATGATAACGAGCAACAGCCGCAGACCTCTCCACGCTGGTTGTTAAGTTTAGCCTGAGGGCATAAGCTGAACAGCGTAACTTCTCCCTTTGTGATTCACCATGAGTGTGTTCAACAAATGGAGAAAGTCCTGCCAAGCATTACCTGTTAAAACTAAGGATGAACAGGAAAGCTGAGAATCACTGCTTCATTTCCCATCATGCTCCCTTTAGCTCCCTGTTGCACACACACACACATCTACACTTTTTACAGACAGAAAAATGGGATAGACAGCCAAACAGGAAAAGAGAAAAGGAGGATTTAAAAACATCTGCAAGTCCTAAATGTCCACATGAAAATCTGTTGAAAAGATCATTCGCTACTCTTGTTTGTTCTTGCAGACGAATTGAACATGGAAAATTTACTGACGGAGTCTAGTTGTTGACAAAGGTTTTACTCATACTAGGTGAATTTGAATGTGCCTTATTAGTGTTTTGAGCGGTAGAAGAGGAGCAGTTGTCAGTATTTCTACTGCCTGCATCCTACGTTCATCTAAAGCCTGGCAGCAGTGTGAGAAATCTACAGGGAGTCTTTCTGCCCACGGCTTCAGAGCAAACGATCTCAGCCCGGAAGAAAATGTGTGAAAGCAGTCAAGGGAGTTTAGTTTGCTCTGTTCTGGTTATGATCAGGTCTGACTGCTGGCTGAACAGTGTTGAGGTGCACAGGGTGTTTTGATAGGAGGTAAGTGACATGATGCCCAAAGCCAGCAGTGGATTGTATATCTCACACATCTGTAGAAACTCTTAGAGAAAGTCACGCATTGAGCATTTTGGAAGTCCCTAGAGTTCCCCAGCACTGAAACCAAACTAAGCCATCTAGTTGTGTTGTAGTTCCCTCGCTGTGGATATTATGTTCAAAATGATAAGCTCATCAGGCATTCTGAGCACACAACTGAAGACTTCTTAAAAAATACAATATAAAAATACAAAGACGGCACATGAAATTACAATCTGTTCAGCAACTACGTTTTGACATAAAAACAAAAGTCAGTAGACCAAAGGTGCTATCATATTTCTGTGGTGGAAAGTTCAATCCCTAAATCATATATTTTTCCTAACGGGCTGTTAAAACAGAAGATGCCACCATCAGCCAATATTAGGTTTATGCTCCTGTGCTGGAGGACAAAAAAATGGGAAAAAAATGAGAATGACAAAGTGAAAAACAGGCACTGCAAGCATTTAATAAAATGTGCAGGCATGATTGACTCTGGGGGCTTTTAATGTGTTGATGTGTGTTGGTGGAATGGTCTACTGCAATCAGACAAAAAGGACACAATGACATGCAAACAAACATCTGCAGGTGATGGGCCAGAAAACAGGCTAAACACAAAAAACAAACTATAAATCTGTACGCTGCACCGAAGGCGCCCAGTAAATTTAACTACGAAGCAATGTTTCATTTGAACACAAATCTGTCTCTAGGTTTGGTCAAACGGTTGCAAGACAAGAGAACAAGTATATATGAGCAGAAACAAATAGATCACCAAGCTGATACTAGTCTGTGATCAAGAGTCAATCAGCTTCCAAGGAAGACCAATCACAACAGAGCTAGACAACACAGTCTGATACTCCTTCATGATAATAATGTGTTTATTGTGAGTCATATATATATATATATATATATATATATATATATATATATATACACATACACACACATTAAATCTTTTATTTTCCTTTTTAAATTTCCCATGGTTGCATTTCTGAGTCTTGTTAGCAGAGTATCAGTGTTGTCAAGCTCTGCTCTGATTGGTCCTCCTTGGCAGCAGATTCATTCTTAATTATCCAGACTAGAATCACCTGGCTGATGTGTTTGTGACTATTTATGCCGGTGCTTTACATCAGTCAAATCCATCACAAAACTCTCTTTTCAGTTCTTTGTTTTTTTTTATTAGTTATTCTCAGCAATAAAAACAAACACAGGCTTTCTCTAACTGGTTCTGAATCTGAATAATAGGCTGGGCTTAAACTGTAGTCCTCCTCTTAATGTAAGCCATAATATCTACTCAAGAGATGAGGTTTCAAGCCAGCGAGGCTTCAACATTTGTCTGCTTTAAAGCTGGGTTTCCTTCACCATACACAAAAAAGCATACCTGGGAAGATCATTAAATTGTCTTGTTTATCTTGGACAACTCACAGGAACACTTTCCTACCATTCTGGCATGAGACATAAACAGCTCTGCCATAGCAGCAAATCATTTAAATAATATTATCATACTTCATCTCATTGTTTACAGTAGCATCTGGGTTTAAATAAAAAAAACGGCTAATGCAATTTGTAAATGACAACATGAATGAAAGACAAATTACTGTTAGGATTTTTAGACCTTCCTGGATTTATGTGATGCTTTAAGAACAAAATAACTCAAAAGACGCCAAGAATTTGTGATCTTTTGCTTTTATTATCATGGAAATAAATCTACAAACCAAATATGTGAATGGCTCTGTCTGTAAAGTTCTGGCGTTCTCTGGCGCCTGAATGTTTTTGTCCTCCCCACTCATCTTTGCCCCTGGTTGGTGGAACTTTGTGCTGATTGTGTGCCTTCGCCCACCAGTATCTGATTAGGCTCCAGCTTAATTTCAAATCCAGTTGAGGTGTTTCCAGTGTTTGTTCGAAGCCTGAAGCAAATCTCCTGGAAATACAAGCTTTCCCAAAAACCACAGGACAGAAAACGGAGGAAAATGTTTCAGCACATGGCTGGCTTGACATGGGGAGAGGAGGGAAACAATGTCAGAAACCACTAAACAACACAAGTCCATATTATGTAAAAGGCTACTGAACAACTCCTTGATAGCGTCCCACCACACCAATATGGTTTACGTAATAAAACACAATAGTTTCAACTAAACAAAATCTGCAGAACAATATAAAAAATGAACATTTTATTTTATTTTTACAAGTGGAGCAATTACTAAATAACATGCTAATCAAGAAACAAAAAAACCTTGGAAACACATTAGCACTGTTGGTTTGCTAGTAGCCACAGAACTGGCTTGTTTGTTATTTGTAACAACAGAAACTTTTCAAATCAAACCACCCTGGTCATATTTTAGCACACGCATTGGTCTTGTGGAAGGTATTAATCATGCCCGTTTTGCTTGTTTAACTTTAATAGGACATAACATATTTTTGTCTGACATCATTATGAGGTAATGTAGAAAATGGTAACAAGATGCAACAGACGCATCCAAGTGTCCGTGATTGCTCTATGCAGTTTTAAAATATAAAAATAAAATAAAATCACATAAACAATGAGACATCTGCTAATAAGAACTCATTGAATTCCCAGATGTCATGTTAGGGTACTTGGTAAGATCCTCCATGGTGAACAAAAATATTTTCCATTTGATTGGGTGTTCTTAATCTCAATTGACCACGTAATCTTCATCACCCCCTCAGTGAAATAAAGCAATTGTACTTGCCTCTATTATCTTCATTAATATCAATGGTTCTGGTCCAGTGTCAGTTGCCAGTTCAGAGAGATCACACAATCTGGACCATTCAGTGAGCCTAAGTATGTATCCAAGTGGTACACTGCTGTATTTGAAACGTAAACATAATAGATCGGAGTAGCAGTGTTTTCCCAGGTTCTTACAAACTTGGATTTGATTTAGCTGGCATCACATATTGAACCACATCCAACCTGAAGACACATTGATCTCAAAACATGTTTGAAATCTTGTTAGTCGATTAAAACCCTGGCGTGACCACCACAATTACAAAGACAAAAGGACTCGAGCGTAAAAGGGCATGACCAAAAACCTTGCAGATGTGGCTTTTACATTTGGACTGCATCATTATGAGTGGTGATTTTGGTCCAGACAAAACATTAACAATTAATGTCAGTGGTCTATAAAATGCAAATTAATTCCTCCTAGGAAATCGTATTAGCTTTGCTGAACTATGGGGGAGTAAAGCCAAAGTCAAGAATAAAGGTAGTATTATTGCTCATTAGCTGTGTTAACCCATTCACTTTTATTTATCTCCCTGTGGTGGAGTATTACAGTAGCTACTCTTCAGATGAAGACTGGTTTTCCAGCACTTACAAATTAATTGCACTAATATATAACCCTAACCATCTGTAATTCCTTTCTGTGAGATTGCTAACTGGCAGAAGGCATTTTAATGTTAACGTTAATGCTGTCTGTCTGTGCTATAGTATCCTGCTTTTCTTGCCTGTTGTTTAAGTTTTCAGGTATTGCTGCCACTATGTTAATCCAGTCTGGTCCGGTGTCACTTTCAGACAAAACACAGCTAAATGTTGTTAAGTTATAGTCTGTCTAAACAAGTGAAAAATGTCTTGCAGAAAATAAAATTATTCAAAACAGTTGAATATTGTAAAACTCAACTGGAAATTGCTGAGAGTCAGAGAAAATTGCATTTGGTTTGTTAATAATCACCCCTGTAGATTAGATTCTGTCAGCAAGAGTCACTCTGATGCTGAAATTAGAATTCACTCTTTTGCTGCCTAGGAGGCTCACCCTTCCAGCCAATCAGAAAAAAACACCATCAGGAATTGGTTCTCACAGCTGTCAATCAGCATGCTTAATGTCTTCATGTCTACCTCTCTGCCAACACCAGGGGTTCAGATGTTCATATGCCTAAAAGTCGACAAAAGTGGCTTTTGAAGAACAAGAAGGATCGTTTCTGTTTTCTCCATTTTGCATCAATTTAGCCAGAAGCTAGCTAGCTAGCTGTCTGTCTGTCTGTCTGTCTGTCTGTCTGTCTGTCTGTCTGTCTATTTGTCCGTCAGACATCTATTAGACTCCAAAGTTTAATTTATGTGCATGAGTTGTGATTTAAGGTAGATTGCGTCCTACAATATGGGTACAAGTTTCAAACACTGCTAAACTAAATTCCATTAATGAGGAGAAACGGTGTTTCACTAAACACCTTCGACAGTCTCAACATCTGAGGAGTTTCTTTTAGCCTATTTTGTCATTCCTGTGTTCGAGCATTAAAGAAGAGCTGCTCCACTGACTGTAAAATAAACACTGTGCCTTATTATCCCATTCTCTCCACTCTGGGTTTGCTGTGAGGCTTCAGTTAATGTGTTGAGGAGAGCTGCCCGGCGGTGTGACCACCCTGACGGGCAGATTAGCATGGTTGTAATTCAGACTGTCAGCTGCGGCCTGGGCACATCTCTGTGCTAATGCTGGGGGATTATCAGAGGCTTAAAGACAAACGGAGGGGAAAAAAGAAATCACAGTTGCTTCTGCAGCCCCATAATTTATCTATGATTGTTACGGCCGTGAAGACTATCACTAATAGTTACAGCTGTTAACATGCATGTATTCAGCAGCTGTTGAAACAAAGCTAACTTCATGTGCCTGCCACAGACAGCGTTATGGTTTTACATTATGTGTAAGAGTTGTTCATTTAGACAGGTTTCAAAGGGAATAAAAAAAAGTCTAATCATGGCTTAATAATAAAAAGTTAAATGCTATTGCTGCATTAGTCTCTTCAGATCAGAGGCCTCCGCTCTGAAGTGCATATGTTGTGAATTAGCCTCCTGGAAACAACTGCTCCTTAATCTGGAGTCCGATAAATGTGACCAGGCAAATTTTCACTCATCCTCTGCTGACAGATCTTAGTGGAAAGTCTGTGTCCAGTTATGCTGTAAAAATTACTAGGTCAGTAGCAATGATACCACCATCACACCCAGACATGATTGTTAATGCTGCCAATGTGCATCAGCACATGAAGTGAAGCGAGTTTGATTAACTTCACATAGACAGCCTCATGTCACAGTTGTTCACAGCTCTGCATTTCTAAGCGATAATTGTAGCATATGTTTCCAGTTATTCCAATAATCTGCCAGCCACCGAGGTACGTGATGGGGTGTCTGAAAATTCAGTGACAGCTTTAAGACCATGTTGTGAGATGCACAAATGAGTAGGTAAGTGACTGAGTAATGAGAAGCACACATGGTTCCTGGGGTTGTTTTAAATGTTCTTTGTAGCTTCCAGAAGATTATAGCCTCTCCCGTCACCTGCTGATGATGATTCAGTGATTTTTAAAAAGCTGCCTACCAAAGTCTAATTTACTCACAGTGGTATGATAAATAGTGACAATTTGTCCATAAAACAGTAAAGTAAGCTATTTGTATTATAGATATTGTACATCAATGAATGTCAGAGGGAGGAAGCATTAATTAAATAAACCTATTATCACAGTTCAGTATGAAATATGTACTATATGTCACTTTATTTGTAATTGTTGTAGCTCTTTGGTCCAATCATGCCACCTGTGGCACTAATTTTGACCAATGTGAATAAAGAGATGTAGTTTAGAAAATAAAAATATTCCAGTTCATAATACGATTTTTTACAATAAGCAGAATCCACAACATGTATGTATAAGTGCATTCTTTTTAGAAAGTACCTCTGGTCTTAAGCTGTCATTGTATAGTTGGCTGTTCGCACATTTAAATTGTTACGATGCCTTTAGCAGGGCCTTTAACTCACTTACTGCTTCAGAGGAGAGGCCAGAGTAAAGTTGTACTGAGCTGCAAAAAGGTAGTGTAGTAAATCTGTGAGTGTTGAGTAAGGCCTTGCTGAAGAAAGGAGCAATCCTCTCAATGAAACTACTGTGAATTAATAAAGGTAAAACCTATCACCCTAACATACGGACATCATACATGCTTAACTGTAAGTGCTGAGTGTACATGTCCACTCTTTCTCTGTAAGATAGTTTCCTTCCAACCTGTCTGAATCAGCACGAAATACTCAAATGGGCTAAAATTCCAGATAGCGAGAAAGGTACATTGCACAATGTGCAGAATTATGTGAAAATGCCATCGCTGATGTTTGTGACTGATGCCTTGATGTCTGTAACACAGAACAGTCATCCTGGCAATCACTGCGAGCAGTGTGGTAATTTTATTTCTGAATTCTATAACAAACCACAAAGCAGAAACTATCTGTGCTTGTCTGCATTTCTCCTGTTACATGATGGTTGCTTTATGTCTACATGGACATATGGGAACACTTAGATCTTTTCCACTAGTGCAAGAATCTGTCAGACTTTTTTTTAACTTTCCACTTCATGAAGTTCAAGGCCCCAGGGTTTACTAAACATTATGGACATGTAAACCTGTGTATTATGAATATGAGCTGTTTACAAAAATGTTCTATTTCCAGCATAGCTTTATAGTCAGGGAGACCACCATCAACCTCAGACAGGTCAGTGCTGTAAATATATTAATTAACTTAACTAATATTTCACTTAATCAGTCTTCTTTGATTATGACTAGGCAAGATTTATGTACTTTATAATTCCTACGTAGAGTGGCTCACTGGTCATTTGTCTTGTCAGCATGAAATAGCCACTGTTAAGCACACGTTTCTTCATAGAAACAGTTTAAAGCATTTTCACTGATATTGCAGGATGTGTAGTTCAACAATGAAAAAATTCAATTGTAGGGCATTGTTGTTGTGCATATTATAACAGTATATATATATTCATATAAGTTTTATAAGCTGTCTACGTGTACGAACCATCTGAATAAACAGTAGCTTTGAAGGTGCACAGTAGTGTAAGTACTGCAGAGCATATGCATAATGATTTACTGTTTGAGCTATAAATGTGTGTGCCAGACGGCATGCAGGTCCTTCCTCTCTCAGGTAGTGGGGGTCGGCAGAACTGGTTGTCTGGGAGATCGACACCAGGTTTAGCGGTTGATTTGAAAGGACAACAGTTCAAGGCTAACAAAGGCACCTTTAGTTTTAGTGCAGGCAGCTAAATCACCCTTAGAAAAAGTCTGAATTTCTTTATCCTATTGACCCGGGACATATGGAGAATTTCTTTGTTAATGTCAAATACAATTTAAACATACTTCTTGATTCATGGCATAATATATATATATATTTTTGATAATCAATCAATCAGCCAATTTGTTACATTTCATTCGCAAAACATGAATAGAAGAACAAATGTAACACTGTTTATGTGCTTCAGTTTAAATTAAGTTGCTGTTTTCATTTTAATACATCGAGGAAAATGTTTATATAATTGCCCCCTGGACAAAGCAGGAAAGCAGTCATGGCTGCCATCATAAAGTTAACACCAAGAATGAGGCATTACGCACCAGCTCTAATTTCTTTCAAATGAATCAATTTCCATCAATAAAATCAGGTGCCAGGAAACAAAAGCATTGTATGGAGTCAGTGAGTCAGTGAAATATGAGATTTTAATAAGATTTTACAGGGTTGTGCACCCTCACATGGAAAGATAAAGGCTAGATTTAAATATTGGTTCACAAAAGTGACTAATTTTAACATTCATATGATATCAAGTATTTACCCCCTATACAGTATTTTACTTACTATGTATACATATATATATTATGGATGACATTTTTTTACACATTTGCATGTGTTTTTTTTATAACTGTGAGTGTATGTTATGTAACCCTATATTCCCATGAGTCCTCAAAGCCTCATATTAGGTCACTAGAGAAAGCTGTTGTCTAGACTAATTGAAATAATTAAAAAACAACAAGACTTTGGTAACTCTCATTAATCACCTACTTCATACCTACTGTTTTCATTTAAAGCATAGAGTTTAGGAGCCATATCCTGTTTATTTTTCCAGGGTTCTGGGGACATTTCTGCATTTCCACAAAGGTCATAGACCATTGCTGTACATTAAGTATGAAGTCTTTGCAGCCTCCAACTTCAGCACTTAAGTGTATAGTACCATTACCTATAATATATAATATAACAAGATCACACACCGACATAACCTCAGAGAAGACACTCTGGTGGCACAACTCTTGTGACTTGTTTCGCATGTGATCCCCTCTGATTTTTCCATCTAAGTCTTCTAAAGCAAGACATTCATTATCAACCAAGTGCAGGGCCACAATGTAATGTACGTGTTTCATACAGCAGTAACCATTTAGTTTTTTGGTTTTGTGGTTGCATAAGTAAGTTCTGGGAAATATCAGTAATCAGAACGGTGTAAAAGTCAAGAGTTTAGGAGAATTTATCAAAAATAAACCAGAACACTTTATCGCATAGTGATCAGATCTGGGAAACTGTTGGTCTAACTTTTTCCTGTAACATCGCAACAAAACATTTAGTACTGGTATCGGCACAACAGATGCTGCAATAATCTTCAAAGACCAATCTGTGTAAAACCCAATTAAGAAATCAAGACCTGACATTCCTCAAACCAAAACTCCTGGCAAGGAAGCCATTGTATTTGCCTTTGACATAAGCACACATTTGATCAATCTGTGCTATTTTCAGCGCTGCGGCCTCCTTTCTAACGCTAAATTAAAGAGTGAGTCAGGATGTGCTATTTACACGGCGTAATGAGAAGCATTCCCCGACACGGCAGTTGACTGAAAGCCAGCAGACTGCTAACCACACTGTGTATGTACACATGATGTAATGTACAGACGGATACAATAATCAGCGTGCTCCTGCAGCGTCTGAGCCAATGAAACATTTGGTCATTTGGGTCATTCAAGCATGTTTACAGTGCAATTAGAATATGCAGTAATCCTCTGTAATAGTGATAAGGGAAAAAGCATTACATTTTACTACCTGCGACATTCAGGCCATGTACTGCAGAGATTTCTCCAACAACAAAACTCGTGGGAGAGAGTCCAAACCTTTTACCCTTGTCACAGAAAGTGCAATGAGGTGCTGACATATTTGTAAAACCTATAAATGCATGGATGTCGTGCTAAAGCAGAAAGATCCGATGTCAGCCGATCGAGTTAGTGTGTTTGTTTCATCCAAATTTCCCATTTTTATAGTAGTACAATATCAACCATTTTCAAGACTTTTAGAAATTCTTTGAAGGAGCCAGTCGCCTGTTAGTAGTGCAAGATGATCTCAAACTGTGTAACAAGGTGAAAGAGTCAAAGGTCAAAGAGGAAATAGGCTCAGACCACCATCCAAATAGAATCTTTTGTTCAGTTTGGTAACCTCTGACCACCATAACCATTAAACCCTCAATAAGAGCTACAGCTGACCTGAGACTCACATGTTGCTAAGTGGCACTTTTGTGGTTCTTGTTAATGTGCCGACAGAGAAAATAGACGCCTGGTCATGCGTCTCATTCACTGAGTCGGAGCCAGAACACCAGGGATTCCTCTGTCCTATAGGTGCCCTTACTCTCATTGTTAACTACTGCTCTCATGAATTTGCGGGAGATTTTCCCACAGTTTAAATGTTCAACTTTGGAAAGACTCAGTATAAAATAATGCATGTCCAAAGCACAAGCTAAAACCTTCAGTCCTTTTAATAAACCCCAGTCTCTCTGATAGTATTTATGGACAGTTTTTTTTTACAATACAGTAGCCATTCAGTATAATTGCATCTCTTAATTGCTCACCATAAAGTCATTTTCATTGTTACTGCCAGAGTCTGCTTTCCCACAGGGTCAAATTGCAGACGCACATACATACTAGACATGACACTGCAAACGCACATTTGTTTTGGCCATTTGAGTGCAGCAGAAAAAAACCGAAAAGAGATATCGTGACCTTTTAAATGGCCTTTTCCATCAGATGAACTCACTGTCCTATGAGTAAACTTCTATCCATTGTCCCAGGTTCTGCTTTTGATTCCACTGTCCACCACTGGCTTTAGGGACAGGAGGGGATGCTCACAAAAACAGTAGAAGAAACAAAGCAGAACTAACTGCATTTTCCTTTAACTCAGTGTTTCACATCTCCATAGTGGACTGGGGGCTTATGTTATTACTACCACTTTTTTAAATCTCTGTTTTGTTCTCCACCAGCTCTGAGAAAAAGAGAAGGTTCTTCCTTCCTCTTTCTTCTTAAAGCATATAAGAATGCCACATCTTCAACCTCAATTTCCCCACCATCCTCTTAAAAAGAGGTTCTGAGTAATTAGGAAAATATTCTGGTTGTCTCTTGCTTCTGTGAGCAGCGAGCAGTGAATAGAGTTGGCTTGGAAGAATGTGATCTTTCACCCTCAGTTAACATTACTGTATGGTTTGAGACAAAACAACATAATCCTGATTCCTGGCAGTGATTTGAGGACTGTGGTATTGTGCCCCCATACTTGTTGGTGTAATGTTGGGGTAAACGTTTTAATTTTCCATCAAAGAGAAACCCCAATTGTCCAGGGTCATTGCATGGAACAAGAACTGGTTTGCATGTTACCCCACAGAAAAGTTCACAGTTTCTCCCCTTTTGCATCACTGCCATATTCCCAGACATTTGAGTCAAACAATACATGGAAGCATTTACCAATACAGTTATAGCAGCAGGAAAGCCATACAGATCCGTATTTGCTTGAATCCTACCTGCTATATTTCTTTTGGCAGTGTCAACAATCAGCTTTTCCTTATTCTACCAAATATGTGACCATTTCTGCAACAAACGTCCTGCATCCTTCAGAATAGAGTACGTGGCTCTGACAGAAAAAGCATGTTCTCAAAACCAAATGTCAATTTGCCTAAAACACAAGTAAAGAAAAACTGAAATAAATTTTTAAAAAAGTTATGTGTTTGATTTTCACGTGCAACTGATGAAGACATCAAAGGGAGTAGACTGCCTGAAGAACATTCTCCCCATGGTTCATTTGGTACCATGCTTTACTGAAACCAAACCCTCCAAAAAATTATAGAAGCACCTCAGCCCAGTTTGACATCATGGTGTGAGATTGATGCCAAAGAAACATCCACTCTTCTACTCTGGTTTCAACTCCCCCCCCCACAAAAAAGAGGTTTTACTGGAATGATTGTGGAAAAGAACATCTTAAAGGTTTTCCAGTGATTCATAATATTTTTTATGCTTAATATGATGGTAATTACAAAGCACTTATAAATGACTGGTTAGGAGATGTTTAATGAGGTTGAGACGGATTCCATAAACATGTGAGATATGCAGCTGTGTATAATAAGGCAACATGTTTGATTAAAAAATAAAATAACCACAATTTTCTTCAGCTAACAGACTAACATTCCCGTTCACTAGTTTCTTAGGCTGTCTCAGCATTTTGATCGTTGATTAATTTGTTATTACATTTAGGCTGAAATGTGAGATGCAGACGAGAGAAGAACTGACAGATTGTCTGGGCTTTTCTTCCTTCTTCCAAAATAAAGTGCAAAAAGAAAGAATTTGCTACTCCCAAACGATGGAACTTAAACTTTCATAGCAGATGGAAAATGTGAGTGGATGAAGAGCAAACAGTGGAAAAAGTTCCGGCAACGGTTTGAACAAGTCTAATTGAAGCAGACAGTGCCTGACTGCAAAGACAAGGATCCCATTTTCTGTACATATTTCACAGCAGGCATGGCAGACTTTCAGACCATAAATAAATAAATCAATAACAACTGAGAGGTGTAAAACTGCTGCCGAGCGCCAAGGCAGACTTTTCACAGCCACCTCGTTTTAACAGACAGCAGACATAAAATTTGACAAAGAATCCCATTAAATAAAGTCCTAAAAGAAAAAAACCTCCCTGAGAAGACATTTTTGCTGTTCTTGTGGCCCTGCCAGACAAACTGCATTATGGGTAGTGCTTGCTTTCATTACCTACAGGTGTCTTTTTTTTTTCCTCTAGTTTGAGCATCACTCAGTGTGGACGTACTGTCTAAGTGTTTAGTTCAAATAAATTTAAGGACAGTTAATTGCTGCTATACTTAGCCTATAATTATCTTAAGGATCAATTGGATTAACACAGAGGAATGCGCAATTCAGCTTTCTTAATCCGTCAGAGAAAATTATTTGATTTGTTTCGAGGTAACATAAGGTTTCAGACCTCCTAATTTTATTATTGTTGCACTGACGTTATTTCATGTTAAACCCGCTTTAGTGTTTGCTGTGGCAGCATTTCAGCCTTACTTTGCTTTTTCCAAAAATACTCCCCTGTCCAACAAAAACTGCAGCAGCAAAGCAGGCCAGCTCTTAACTGTGTCACATACTCAGTGTTATATTTCTTTGTGATGAACAATTAATGATGTAAAACATTCAAAAGACTAAAACTGCTGCCACTTTTGCACGTGCATTGTGGCACTTTATTGCACTAACTGAATCAACAAAATAGCATTAAGCATGTAAATGCATACCACTTTGTGCATGTGCTTCACATCACTCCCTAACGCTAGATGTGGACAACACTCAGCAGGATACACCTAGTGGTATATTTATAGACGATGGTTTGCAAATTTCTAATGTTTCTGCAAAATGTGAATCACTACATGTTTCCATAGTGATACAACTTTCATCGTAATGGCTCTGTGCGCCACCACAATAACCTGAAATGAGTTACTTTTTATTCCACTGTGTTTTGTTTCAGCAGTACATAGCTGAGGCTGTGAGGTTCTGGTCAAAAGAGCAAGCAGTCTTGATGGGAAATTGGTGCTTTTGTGACTAATCCTTTTTTCTCTTTCTCTAACTTTCTCTCAGTCATGATTGACTGGAATTTCCCAGTCACAAGTCACTTGGAGGCAGCACTGTTCCTCTAACAAGCTGTACCTCAGTGACCATCATCATAAATATGGCCTTAGTGGCCCAAACAGTCTGACTCAGAGCCAGAGGATCTCACTGTCTGCTGGAATTCCTCCAGTTGGCTCACTGCAGAGGAACACTGCAACAAACCCTCAGCCTTGACTCTGAGACAAACCAACCAAGGGGTCTCTCTACATCCACATTAGTATCCAAAGAAAGCAGCTGCACAAATTAATAAAAAAACACTCCTAACAGAGGCTAAGGTTGTCTTCCAGGGTGTAGCACATTCAGGGACTCATCTTATGGTAATTTTCCAGCTTACAGTAGGCATTGCGTAAATGCTCACACTCCTAAGAGACCAGTTTGAGTAAACATTAGATATTATTTTGTTGCTGTGGTGCTCAATCTGTGCTACTAAAATCATTTTAAAAAGAAAATTAATTATAATGTGCTCTTAAAGTACTGCTACATAACATTATAGGAAACAACATTTGCAATAAATTATCACTGATTGTATCATTATGATGATAATCTGCTTTATTGTCATTGATTACATTTAAAGGCTACAATGAAATTTGACTTCTGCACTGAATCCATCCCCCACTTGTGGGGAGCAGTGGGCAGCCACAGGTGGCGCCCAGGGAGCGTCTTGCTCAGTCTGATGCTTATCCCATGGAGCTACCAGGCTGCATCATGATATCATGATATATCTGCCATCGTTTAAACATGAGGACCAGGATGTCTCTCAGGCAGGGACAAGCTCACAGGATTGAAGTTTAAAGAGCAGTCGGTCACTCTTTCAGTCTGCGTATAATGGCTTTCTAGAATAATGAAGAAAGTGCCACAGGAAAGTGGAAACATTTTTATCATGATAACTTTTAAATCTGCAGACAGGACATGAAATCACTTTGTCCCAAAGCAGAATTGCTGTGCAGGTGTTCCTGTAAAATAATATGGGGCACAGGTTAACTTAAAGGAATCCCCAGGATAAGCCCGGAACTGCCTTCAAATCACGCAATAACCTATTGTCGACTTCCGTCATCAGTCTGGGAGGAAAGTGATTATTATCTAACTGTACAGAGACCTAAGTGAATCTGGGGAGGGGTGGGCTTATACACTCTCACAATCTGTCCAAGCTGTTGTGTGTAGTTACGGAGTTGGGACATCTACGGTAACAACTAAAACCACAGACATCTGTTGAAACCTGGCTGGACCTTCGGTCACATCATTGAAATACTACAACTAGCATCTGGTAAATGAAAACACATGAGGAGTGGTGTGTTTTCAAAGGTGAAGTAAATATGAGAGTGGTACTGCCATGTCTTTAGCAATGTACCGCCTGTGATGTGACCAGGACCAGACCTTCAGCTGCAAGGCTCAATCTGGCTGTCACCAAAAAGCCCAAAGCCCAAAGTCTGAGTCATGTTTGTCAAAGCAGAAGAATTCCAACACACACCCTTGGTCAGTGTAAAAACTGGCAGCATCCTTTACAGCTTAGACCAATTGCGAAGCCTGTACATAAAACATCTGCAGTGTACTTTGTGGATATAAGGTAATTTAGTAGGCAACTATAAAGCTGTATGCTACTAAAGAAAATATACAAAACATAGTTTAAAGTAGATGTCTGATAAACTGTTAACATAGCACAAATCTTTCATCATCTTTCTTCCAGTCAAATAAGCATATAATGATAAAACAATGCATAATAAATGTTAGTTTAGTGGAATACTGTATGTACATGATATAGGCTTAGATATTCTTTACTGCACAGTAGTGGTCGTTGCTGGAGGTGGTAGCTTTAGATTATATTTTGCTGTCTGCAAGTAACAACTAAACAGGCCTTTAAAACCACATAATAAACTATGGAAGAAAAAAAGGCAGACCCATGAAACTACTCAGTCCAAGTTACTCAAAGAGCCCAGTCTGTTCTTGAAGAAGCTGCAGAAAAAAAAACATCAAAGTTGGAAAGACACATACATTTTTCATAGGTCACTCCTTGTCCCCAGGACAAGTTAAATGAGTTTCGGTTTCTGTGAGTAAGTTGTGCAACAAACCTCTCAGAGGGAATTGTATTGAAGACAGAACAGAGGAAAGTGTTAACGCCACAAGCTAAACATAGGAAAATAGGATGTTTGCCGACAAGAATTCTCCACCGCTTGGTCTCTGGGGTCTTCTCCCTGAACTAAATTCTGTCTGAGTTTAAGTTCTGAAGTCAAACTCTTTACAGAAAGTGATGAATAAGCCTCATAAACCCAAACAAACCCCAAGCTACAGCACAGTACAATTTGGCATAAACATACACCAAGAAAGTGAAAATAGTTGGATTTGACAGAACAATTGTGGAGCCTGGGGGATTCGGAGATGATAGTCAGTGGGATTATCATCTTGGCAGCACTGAGAGATCTGCAGGAGACAATTAAGATAAGTTAAGATGATATTTAAGTACAGTGCTAACTAGCCATCAAGGCCATTTATCACCTGCTACAGACGTAAATTAGAGTATCAGTAATTTCCTAAAACAGCTGGGCAGTTTTAGCACATAGTCTACACAAATATACTTAAACAATATTAGTTATTTTTGTTTTTTCATTCTACCATTTTCTCATTTCTTCTGATATCCTGTAAAAAAACACTAAAGCACAATAAAATTGATTTGACTGCATTGGGTTTGAAGCACAAAAGCACTAATGTAAAGTGGGTTCATTCATTACAGATTTTCAGAAATGCCAAGTCATTTGTTGTACAGTAAAATATTTTGTCGAACTGTGCCACTTAGATACATTTGAGGGTGAAATCATAGCCACCAAACCACCAAAGCAGCCTCTTAATCACAAGGGAGTTGACATCTAGGGGTGAGGATGAGGCCCAAATAACAGGCTTCATCAGACATTAAAACCTTCCATTCATGATTCATTCTAAAAGAATCGTGAGATCACACAACGATTTGCCATTGCCATTAAAAATTACATTGTGCATTCAAATCCGTGTTAAATTTAGAGTTTCCTAGGTTGCGTGTTTCCCAGAATAATGCCCCCCCAAAAAACCAGAATGATTTACTAAAAAATTAAGAAATGTGCATAAGATTGTGAGACAGATGTAAAAACAATCACCAGCCTGGACTTCAATCAACTGGCTTTGCTGTAATAAGTCGTAAAAAGACAAAATGTTAGTTTTATAATAAAGTACAGCAGGATCTTGTTTATCAGACTGGTTCTGATTAATATTTAGTTTGATATTTTAGTAGACTCAGAGTTCCACATCTGGTGTGTGCTTCCCCCAGAACTTAGTTGTCTTTTCTAATTGTAAAACCATGGGAAGAAAAGACTCTTGTTGTCAGATGAAGATTTATTACACCATTAAAGAATAATGATTAATCTTGTTTCAGAAATAATCCTGGCCCTTAATTGCAGTAGTTAGACTAAACCACCAGGATATTATGCAATGCTTTGGTATTGTTGCTCACCTCATGCTGAAACAAGACAAGAGCTTCATGAACCTGATATGAACATGAAATGTTTAGACTGGGGCCTAAACATAACATTGTTGGTGAGCTACTGAATAGGTATAATTTTCTAACTGACTGGTAAACTATGACAACACTAATATATTATATATTGAACTCAGTAACCAAGCAGTACTTCCTGGCTAGTGTCTGAAATTACTCCTTATTCATTATATTTGGCAGTACATTTACTACCCGTCAATTATATTTGAATGTGAATGTGTAAACTTATCCATTATTTAGTTGGGGTTTAACAAAATACCTACACACTTGTGATATCATGTGTTTTGATTTGTGTTTTCTATACAGATTCTCTGAAATGCTTTTGTACTTTTTAGTTTACATCCAAATGTTCATGTCAGACAGTGGTGACCTTTGCTAACGACTGTGTTGTGTTTAACAACACAAATGGCCACAGCCACTAGATAGCAGTGTTGTATAACAACTAACATTTTTCTTGAAATTAAAAAATCGCAATATATCGTATTGTTTACAGTATCGCAATATACTCAATGGTAACTGCTGTATTGTAATAAGTTTTGAGTCTCCATCAAGTGCTGATTCCTGCAGATACACAGTTGTAATATTTAGTAGCGTCCTCAAAATGAATAGAGTAGTAATGTCCACAGCACAGATTTTGCTTTCATGCAAACCTGCATATAGAGTGAAGATCCCAAAGGAAAAAGTCAAAAGTGATTAATAAGTGTCTTTAATTTGAATGAACTTATAACATTTAATTAAGCTATTGTCCGTTGTCGTGAATGAGTAACCAGAGAGTTATTTCAGACAGAGACCTGGGAGCTTTCACAGTCCAGGGTAACGTTAGCAGCTCTTTTTATTGGCGGGAGTAATGTTTTCACTCAAGCAACCCCAACTAGGATTTTGTCAGGTGTTTGTAAGACGCAGTAATGTTGATCTTGATGATCTTACGTCTGATATTACATATTTCCTTAGCACATGTGCTAACTCTAAGTAAGCGGCTCAGTCTGGGTCAGCTTAAGTCTCAGACTATTAGGATTATATTAAAATACTTTTTGCACGATTGTTATATTAATGAGTCATCTGGAAACATTGAAATGCTATTAATTCATTGACGTAACATTATCTTAATTAGTAGTAAGACTTGGCAGCTAATACAGTCACAGGTTGCTGACTTGGGAAATCCCACTTTAGTTTTTTTTGGGCACAATCAAGGAGCCATTGTTCAAAAACTACAAAAGGTGTGACAACAGTAACCTGCTAACGATGGAAGAGCTTAGTGAATGAATAATTAAAAGTATTCATACATTTTATACTATTGTTTTTTTCTAATTTTTGCAACTTTGTTTACTAATGCGATCAAATAACAGCATTAAATTACTTTGATAAAACATTGCTAATCTATCAAATGACTCAAAATTCATAATAGGACAAACTGCTGCCACACATTATTTAGTGAGGCCAAGTGTTTCTTGAAGGGGGTAGAAGGGGAGTGAAAAAGGGAAGACCACAACTCCTCCAGTTGTCATCCACAGCAGTAAAAGGCAGACAGTGATGGTCTGTGATATCCATCACTGATAGGACCAGGATTATGAAACCTCCACTATCATCGACCAAGAATGTCCCTCCCACACGGATGAAGACCATCAGGCTTCATAGCACCTCCACCATCCTTTCATTTAGAGTCTGAGGAAGAAATTACTCATGTTCTTATTTAGAACAGTTCAAAAGGGGGAACACACAGGAAACGCTCTGATTAATGTTATAATTGTAGGTGTATTATCTTAGACAATGATGCAGATAAACATCTTCCAAACAGATTTTCTTTACTAAAAACAGGACGTTGCATTTCATCATGGCTTTAAAGGCTGTGACTGAAACACCACATAAACACACAGAGTCATGATATACTGTATGTTCTGTAACATTAAACGTCTTGAAGTTTTACAATGACTTCAGTGTGAAGTCATAAAATGGCTCCTAATGACCGGTGAGGGAAACACGGAGTGGCTGCTGCGCCTGTAGTTTTACTCTGCTGGCTGTTCTCTACTTGTTAACTGCAGCAGTATGAAATGAATTAAGACCGTTTTCTTAGTATTATAGAAACAAGGTGAAGCAATTATTCTAGTGTTCTAGTGTAATTATTGTGGTCCAGGACTTCTAGTTTCCCTGCCAGAAGAATATATGGTGTCAGCACCAGTAGACAAATGGCACTCTTGAGTCATTTGAAGTGACAAATAAGTGACATTTTCATTTAGACCTTTACAGATAATCTGAAACTCCCTTCAGTTTTTGAAGATTTCACTTGTGATAAGTCCAAGATCTGATTATCATGAAAAGAACTATAACTAATTAATAGTCGCCCTGGAGATCAGTTCTGATGATTGTAAATGTTTCGTCTAGCACCTCCGTGAACTTTTGGTTTCCACGGTTTGACGTCCGGGTTGCAATGGCAGCAGGCTGATCATGGTAGCTCAGCAGCATGTCTCCCTATAGTCACATTCTTCAGCTCTTCTTGGGGGATCCCAGTGTGATCCCTGGTCAAATGGGATATATTTGTTCTGAGCTTGCTGTGGGGTCTCTTCTCCAGTGTGTCACCATTATCTCTAAATCTAAGAAATGACGTGTTCTTTACGCTCACTTCCCCTTCAAAAAATGAATGGAAACTCAGCCCATGCTCGCACAGATTCTCTCTCTCACTTAGGCTTTCCCAGAACTGTAGGCGCTTTCCCTCCTCTCACTCACATTCACAGACACCTCTGGGAGCTGAGTCACTGAGACTCTTCCTCCACTGGGGGTTCACAGGTCATCAAGACAGCTGCTCTGCCAGCTGCTATAGCCTGGAGGGGAAACTGGAGAAGATTTTCTCAAAGTTTCTCTATGAGGAAAGAGTGACACAGCACTATGCTGACCCTCAGTAAGCGTTTTTCCTTACTGCTCTCTGGGGAGCAAGGCAATGCCTGTCCAAGCCCACACAGTCAGACCCCCACTCCATCACCCACACAAATGTCTGAATAAACTCTGGTCTGGTCACAATGTCCAACTCAATTCCAGCTATTCTGAAACCAAGCTTTTTTTTTTGCCTAGTGTTTTAATGCCTTGCCAAGTCAGCTATCATGTATTGATAATATTTCATGATTGATCTTGATTAGCTGTTTCCAGCTGACATCACGAACAATCCCAGGCGAAATCTAAAAAAGATAAATATCTGGTGCAGAAAATCATTTATTTTCACTTACGTTTCTCACATTTTTGCTTTTTGTGCTGGATACTCTTTGAGCCCCTTTAGTTCTCAATAGGATGTTCTCACCTCTGGACTTTGAGGAGTTCTTATAAGATAAATACTGCATATTTATCTTGTGTGACCTCTAAAAACACCTTAAACGGTGGCATGCTCATTTCATGTTTCATTTACTGAGGGCCCATTCACTGCCTTGCCAAGAATTGAATTGCCAAGATAAGAAGATTAACACCACTCCGATATTGTTTCCTCAAATATGACTCTACAGCCACAGTCACTGTACCAACGAGATCCTTTAAACATAATAATAATAATAATCTGTCCAATAAAGTGTCAGGAACATATTCTCCAGTAAACAACACTTTATTCTGTCTTAATTTTTTAACTATTGTAACATTAAGCTTCCATACAAATTAAGCACAGACAATGGGCACAAGAGCAAGCAAATAGTAAAACGAGAAGGTCACACGTAAACATTGCTTCAGGTACAGTGTTCCAGATCACTTCAGAGGAAGGACAAGTGGTTGTAACGTAATTAATACAATATGACATTTTCCCTAAATGTCTGTCACACTTCATTTTTGACTCATGCTAGATAATCCTGAAAAGCAGCCACACTGGGATGTCTGATACTTTAAGTGAGAAATACTAACTCTGTGCCTGCTACAATGTGCTTGATTTCTGTATAATTTGGCTGTAAAACCTTACTGGGCCAAAGAACTGGAAAAATAAGGCAGAAATAAGTGATCTCTAATGGAAGCAGATGGACCATGTCAAAAGTTGGGATGACTGACTGCAATAAGATATTTCACAGCTGCCTGGGAGCATTTAAAGTTGGGAAGAAAGGGAAGAATAAACATGTAAATTGATTAACGCTGGGAGGAAAAGGATACAAGAGAATGTTGAATAATGCATACTGTATGATCGGGTCCATTCACGCCTACACTGCAGGATGAAATGACGACATAAAAGTTGATGTATAGTCTGTAATATACCTGCCTACATTGCTCCACCATTCCTTTAAGCTCACAAAGATCCCTTACATGAGTTTCACATCATTTGTCTTCGAGTCACAACAACAAAACATCTGAGACCACCCTCATCTCTCAGTAAATACACCGCCATAGCTTACTCTGCGAAAAGGTCAGACGTTTTACAAACATCGGCGCAACCTTTTATGGGATGGACTAGGGAATCAAAAGACTTGTTGGACTTCAACCAGTGATCCCAGCAGCTGTGCTCTCCATGTGCCACTTCCTGCAGCAGAGGTCAGAGCTCAGAGCTGATGAAGGGCTTTCCGAGACTCTCCTGCAATGGAAAATACTATGCATAACTAGGGAACTTAATATTTTATTCTTAAGATTTTTGAGTCATGTGATGTTTTGATACTATTTATAGTATTAAGTAGTTTGAGTCTTAATGGAGGAATCCCCTGTTCTTGAGTATTAAAGTTGCCTACCTACACACAAGTGATTCACAGAAAATGATGTTCGCTGTTTTAGGTCACCGGACAGCCATAGCAGAGCTGTATGAAGTTATAGACAATATAAAAAAAGCAGATCCTACTGCTGTTTCACATTTAAATTACCTGAGAATGCACAAGATGGCTTTCATTTTGAAGCAGGAAATTAAAAGTTATCAGTCAGTGTGGTTGTGATCATCAAAAATAAGTTAGGACAAGCATTTGTTTCAGCAGATAGTGACACAACAAGACAAAGACGTGGATGTTAACCAGCTCCTCAGAAATGGTCCTTCTGTTGTGTGGGAAACTATTTGCGTCATGTGCAGCGCAAAATCAGGTCAGAGTTGAATTTTTTTTTTCACTTATTTCATCTTTATTTAAACCATGTGATTTTTTTGGCTTCCCCTTTAACAGACACACCTGATGTTTCTGTGACAAAGAGGCTGCTCAGTGCGTTTTTGCTGTAGCATTAAACCACATATGCTGATATCACCAGTATCCACTGTTGCAGCCAAATCAAACAGGACTGAAATTTCACCATGCACAGTTCTTGGCCTCTAATTGTGTTTTTAAAGTTCCCTTTTGAGAGTTATATGTGCCTGTCAATTGTGATTTAAATGGATCATACTGGGAGCTACTAAGGAGCAACAAATGGGTTCACTGGAAGGGATCAAGAGCAATTCTATCTATAAAACACATTGCATAGTTCCTTGTTTTGTTTCCCATCTGGGGGACATTTTAGTGACAGGTAATGGGGCATATAAGGACATGGGTTTGTAAACAGGAATAATTCACAACGAAACCGCCTTTTTACAAGGTCAGCTGATAATTGTTGGCTCTCATCTTGAAGTATCCAAAAGGGAGTGCTGCTCTGCTGTTGCTTTTGGCATCTACGTCAGTGGAACTTACCATCTGCATGCTGACTGAATACTTGCCCTTTAAGGAGTCAACCCCCCTATAAGTTCAAAAGGACCTTCATTCCTCCCTCAGGTTCGGGCTTTCATTTCTTCCTTTTGGTTGGCAAACTGAGAATCACAGCCGCACCGTTCTAATGGCTGGCTGCTCTATGTGAAGAAATTCATATACATTTGTGTCTGGTTAGGTTTTTCTGTAGTGGTTCCCTTTCTTAACCACATTCAAGACCAATGAACATTACATGAAAATTCTGATTTACTGTTTGCAGTAAGACTGTAAGCTAAAAAGTCATTTTACTGCACTTCTGACAGGATTCCACAAAAGTATCTGTATAATTATTTAACTACATGTTATTGGAAAGTTGGAGTATCATATAGTCTAAATGCTGGTTCAGAGCCTTGCCTACACTGCCAAAAGTAAAAGTCAGAAAGACTACTTTTTGGAATAAAAAAAACCCCCATCCGAACGGACTATTAGCTTATAGCAAAGGCCATGCAGTAAAAAGTTTTTTTTACTGGTCTTTAAAAACCATACTGGTCAGTCGCTCCCATTATTATATTGTACGTTTAAAACCACTACTTAACTCATGAGAAGCTCATGTGAATGAAGAGACCTTCAGCTAGGCATGTGATTCATTTATTCATTCAATGAAATCTGAATCCAGTTCAGTATCTTTCATATCAATTATGATATATAGACCTGTTACAATCATGATATTGATCCCAAAATAAACCGCTATGATAACATGATATTAAACATCATGGTCATGTTATTGTGTTTTTGTGTGCAGATGCACTTAACCTGAACGTTACCTCAACGCTGCCTGAACCAAGTGTTGCACTGCTACAGATCACAGATGACTCTGTAACACCACTGTTAGCATTTGTCCGTTTGAGAAAAATGACCTAATAGTGGTATCTTGTGCTAGACACATAAGCATATTTCCCAACTGTCAAACTCTTCCTTTAATGAGGCATCTTGACTGTGCACACTATAAATGGTGCATGGTTTAATGGTGGCTGTTGATGATTAATGTACTGTAGCAGGTTACATAGCTGAGCCATAACAGACTTTTCTTAAAAGATGAAAACTTTCCATATGTTCCCATGTTCCACTACATGTGACTACCATTATTTAACTGCTAACACCAATTCACATGCTAGTGCTTTTCTTAGCGCAATGCTCTTCTCTTCCATCCCTTCCTATAAAATGCTGTTTTATAATTCACTGTAACTCACATTACAACAGCCCACTTGAAACTCTTGCCACAAAGTGAACACAGATGCACGCTGGATTGTAAACAAATATAAGCTGATCATTAGATAGAAATCAGACAGGGTCACAGTGAGGGTGCTAGAAATAAAAGAAAAAAAAATCAGAGCCTCATCTTTGAGAAATAGCATGAACAGCATTTCACTTATAACAGGTGTGAACACAAAAGGTCCAACATTTAGTTTAGTACTGCTGCTGACATCAAAAAAACAAAACTGTGTATGTGTGAATGTACTGCTACAGGGAGATTTAAATAGCAGCCAATCCTTTTTTGCCTTTGTCCCTATCAGTTTTGTTCTGTGTGAAGTATTTTGACAGACTCGCATCCACCTCCTTTTCGCCTAACATGCATCAGATGTTCAGACACTGTACTTTACTGTACCTGTGAGAACACCCAAATCTCCTGGAATATAAAGGTCTATAAACTCTGTCTGGGACTCCCAGATATTCCAAAGGTGTTTCAAAAGTATCTTACATGTTAGGAAATTAAGAGTAACAAATTAAAGTGTTTCCATGAAAGGGATTTTGTCATGTTTTCTTATTCCACAGCCCACCACCCCCAGGCTTTATCTTTGGCATTTGCTCAGAACTCCTTCTTAGACATGCTCTCGCTTCATCATGATAAACAGTAATGGCGTCAGTTGTTCTTTACCTCAGACATCTTTTATTTCACCATTTGACATGCTTAATGGTTGGAAATCTCTGAGTTTTTTCCAAGTCTGGTGTCTGCCCAATCACATCTGCATTGTTTCCTCATGGAAATCTATGCATAATCATTACAACCTGATAAAATCCAAGTGGTTGTATATAAAAGACCGTGAAGAAGTTCACATGATGGAAAAGTTAGGTATTGGGAATTGTTTGTTTTCATACTCCCTCCCTTTTCTTTCTTGTTACCTTGACACATACTGACATTCTGGATGGTGCAAAGTATCCTGATCTATCAAAATAAATAAAGGTTCAAACTTCAAAGTGTACTCCTCCAGGGCCTAAAGTTGGAAAGAACCGTTTTTGTCACACAAGATCAAATACATTTAATGGAATTTAGTATAAAAAGTATGGAGGGTGCATGTTGTCATTAGCCAGCAGCTGTGGATGTGACCTTCAGCTTTTTCCCATTAAATGTACTGAAGGTGGTTTTGGCTGCATGCTCCATGTATCACGCAGAAATTGTAAGAAGTTATCAGTGCAAGACAAAATGATTGGAAATGGGAAACAAATACTACATTTTCAGTAGTTTTATTGAAAAATGCCTCTTCTGTTTCAGAAATAAATAAGAAAATACGGCTGTGTGGAATTCACAAAATGAATAAAATGCAATTTTATGTCCATAGTCTTGCAACCAAATCCAAACTGTGAAATAAAACAACAACTATATTCTGACTTAGAAATCCTCAGTAAATATACAGCACAAACATGCAATTCCTCCAAAACAAAAAAAAGTCTGGTTTGTTACAATCACTCGGATTATTATTTGGTTTACAAGCCGTACAAAACATCACAATGAACAAATCTTTGGGGATAAAATGAGTTGTCTTTTTTGTTTTTTTTACCAATGAAGTATCTGAAACAGCTTTACAAACTGAAATTTGAACAAAAACAACATAAGCAGTCTGAAAGTGTCCATAAACATACACACTGTACTTCCTTCAGCATACTTTTTGCTGGTTTTCACATGATTAGTGCATTAGACATTGGAGTCTGATAAACACTTGCAGTTATATTACAAGCAGACACTTAAAGGGAAACACTTAGCAAGCACACAGGTTTGCAATGAACGAACATGTAGGTTTGTATTAATCTTGCTAAACTTTTTCATGTCAAAAAAATATATGTTCAATAAAGCCAGGGGTATCAAACCCATATAAGTCTAGTTTTGTTCTTGATCAGCACATTAAGTGATCATGAAAGTAATTTCAGTATTACACTTTCTGAGAACTCCTTATTGTAGCTATAAAGCTATTGTTTCTGTATTGTCTTGTGGTAGTGATCTCTTTCCTCGTTGGTTTCGTGAGTAACCTGGTGACTGTATTGTCTCAAAATCCTCAGCTGGTTCCACAAGTTCAGCCACTACCTCAGGTTCAGGCTGGTAGCGAATGGCTAGAAAAGTGTTGGGGTGGCCAATCAAAAACAGGATTCCTTCTTCAACTTTTTAAATGCACAATATAAATTACACCGATCAGCCACAACATTAATGTCACATTTTTGTTTTGTGCTTCGCAGCATGTTGTGTCAGAGTATCCATGACCCGCTGACCACATTAAAACCAGAAGGTGGCATTTATGTAGTGGTTGATCGATATATATTGCACTAAGGACTTGCCATAATGCCCTGTGTCAAACTATTGCTTCCTAGAGTAACAACAAAGCTAAATAAACATTTACAATACAATCCAACATAATAAAATGCAGTAAAATAACCAGCTGATACTACAAGAGACACGTGGAAATGGCAAGAGAGCAACCTTTACCAGTTATTTGGCCAATGTATTCAAAGAACATGATTAAAAGCGGAACATGCTTCATTCTAGACCAGAGCTGTTTAGGTCACTTAAGGCATTATTGTTATGCTGGTGGTAAGTAAGCAGAGGGTTATGAGGCACAAGCTCAACACAGATGTTAACTTGATTTTTAGTGAAATGACCAGGGGTTCATACAATCATTTACAGTGAAAAAATTAGTTTTATGTACACATATGACCTCTACATTAACATAGCTTTAAGTTATGGAGTCCTCTTTGTTAGTAGGTGTTTTGGGTTGTATTTGTACATGCTCCTTCCTTCGTTGAAATGTTCAGTCTCTGTTTTTCTACTTCCCATTTTCTTTTGGTTCAAGATGCAAACAGGCCAGCAGGTTGCCATCACTGTAGCTTGCAGCTGTGAAATGATGTTAGTGCCAGTCCGCTCCGTACCGTTTTTTTTTTTTTTTGGCTTTCGTAATGTTTGTTTTAATGTTCAATAATTATATCCATGGTGACTATCCTTACATGCCCCATAGCAAATGGGCAAACATCTCAGAAACAGGACTTCAAAGTGTAAGCAGCACAGGTGACCTAGAACGCTTATTATGCCAGACCTGAAAATAGTGCAAAGAGGGTGTGAGTTTTCTCTGTGGAACAAAGTGATTAGCATTTAATGCAAGTCATCATAAACATAAAAGGTGCTAGCGACTAGCTAGAATGCCTTACATGCCAGTTTAAAAACTGTACATCAAATGTATGGAGGTACAGGAATATAGTGGCTCACTTTGTCAAATCAGTTCCCCTGAACAGCAATTGTCAAATTCTAGCTTGGCAACCATACCGAGGCACAACAGCATTGCTACAGACATTGTGCATGGAACTAAATTAAGAGTTTTATTTTTTTTCATGTGAAGTTAAAAGGAATGGATTGAACTGTTTATGTGCTCTTATGTAAGCTGCAATCATTAGCATGTCTAGCTAACTAGCTTACTAACTTCTGTAGTAACAACATTTAAAGTGCAGGCTAATATTAACGGCTTTGTCCAGCTCTTTATTGGATCCAGGAAAGTTAACACCAAATTTGTTTGGGGTTCTTGGAGTGCAAATACATTTTAACTTTATTAACTTAAAAATCATATCTGACATCTGTCAATTAAGCCCCAGAACAAAATATAAACTCTTAAGTAAGCAATAATAAGCCAATAATAATAATAATAATAAACCACTTTAAGCTGCATATCTGCCATGTGAGAATGAAAAGCCTGTATTAATTAATATTACATTTGTCCGTGTCGTGTCATGGAAACATTGTTGATTTCTGTTCTAAAAAACTCCTCTTTGGAGCACTTACATCCGTATCTCCATACATTGTCAAAAAGGTAGTGCACTAAGCAAATGTAATTAGTGTGCATACACTTAGTCTTCCATATAATGTAGTACCATGCAGGACCTAGACAGTATTGAGTGTACCTGTGTATCCTTGTCCATTGTAAGGAATGCCAACACACTGAGAGGAGTCGCAATATCCAGGGGGTCCTGGTGGTCCCCTCACCCCAGAAATACCCTGGCGACCTGGAGGGCCACTAGGTCCAGGGGGGCCAGAAGTACCTGGGGGTCCTGTTCTTGACTCTCCTGGTGGCCCTGCAAAAGATAGAGTGTGAGTTCAGGTTGAAAGAGAATCTTTCAAAACTTTCTGACATCACCTGTAAATCTTTGGTAAAAATGATGGGGGTTACACAGCAGTGAAGCACTGTAATTTAAAAATTTCAGTGGCTCAATTAAAAAAAAAAAGGTTTGAGTCTGTGTGGAGTTACCCCCCTGGCCCCGTCTGTCTAGACGGTTAAAACTCAGGATGGAATTTTTCCCCACTCTTTCTCTTCCTTAAGTGAGCCCATGTGTTGTCAATGAAGAAAGCTCATTGTACAACAATCTGATTCTCCACACACACACACACTCAAGTGAGTCATCAGTGCGGATTGCCCTTTAGTTGTTTCTCACTTTGCTTCCTCACAGAAACAGACATGTCAGTGTTTAGTGTTGTGCTGTAGACATCAATGAAGGTTCCTGTTGTTTAGTAATAGTTTCCTTAAGTAAAGAAACTCTTCTGAAGTGAGGAACTTTTTTTGTACAGAAAACATATGGGATATCAATTGCAAGTGATATGTTCAAAATGACGAATCACTGTAACAACATTTTTAACAACTGTTTCTAAAACTGCATTATGATCTTGAGTGTAGACTAACTGGAAATTGTCTGATCTCGACACAGAAAAGTTTTCCTTAATGGTAAAGGTAAATAGCCTTTTAAATGTGCAGTGTTGAAAGAAGATCTACATTACACAAGACATAAATCCTTAAGAAAGGAAAGAACTAGAAATATATGTGGGGCCTCTCCAAAGAATTTATGCAGTGCAGCTGCCTAAAAGAAGGATCCTGAGTTACACTGTAGGTAAATTTTATGCTTTGGCTGGACTGTGTCATTTTAATTAGACTAATGGGAGTACTCTGTCCTAAAAAGAGGTGACAAAGCTGTCAGAGTGAAGCTATTTAAGTATAAAGTTGTAAGAGGGCCGTGAGAAAAAAACACAAATGTTTGCAGCTTCAGGAGAACAATATTCATCACAAAATGTGGTAACTTGTGTTCATGGCTCATTGTGATTCAACTAAAAATGAGCCGTTTCACAGAATAAAAGATCATCATTATTGTTACCTGGTGGTCCACTTGTGCCTCTTTGTCCTCTAATACCATTTCCTGGAGACCCTCTCTCTCCCTTCTCTCCTGGCAAACCTTCACAAACCAGAGAAAAACAGGATCAATCACTTTCACACCAATATAGCAAGTCTTTGGGAAAATTACTAATATGTTGAAATGAGTAGAAATGTAAATGGCACTTAAGAGGCAGGTTTTGTGTTTTAATAATATTTTTTTATTTATTATATTTATATATTATAGTTTTGTTCAGATTGGACAAACACTACAGTCTACAGAGTAAGTCATTACCCATCTGTTTATTTCTCTGCTTGACATTTTGTAGTTGTACTAAAATTCAGAAAAATAAAAGTGATAAAGTACCTCTTTCTCCTTGATTTCCAGGTAAACCTGGACTACCAGGGAAACCAGGTCTTCCTTGTTGTCCAGGTTCTCCACGCGATCCATCGTTGCCAGGGGGACCGGCAGGACCTGGTGGCCCTGGAGTGTTGCTACGATAGCCGGAAGGAATCTGATTGAGCATCATGTCAATTCTGCTCATCTGACCTACAAGGGAAGAAGAAAATCAGTTGGATTTGTATCAGAGGTAACCCTTCACAACTTCACAAACCTTCACAATTGCCTAAAATGTAACGAAGGTTTTTCTCACTGTTCACAAGTTGTTCGCAAACTTGTCTAGCAATGGAGCGCATCATGTTCTGAGATGCAAAGTCTCCCTGGAAAACAAAGAGAGTTTTATGACGAGATGGTATTGGTTTTGTCTTTGGTGACGTATAACAACAGTACAGTAGTGAACAGCAGACAACAGTACTTACCCTCTCTCCTTTCTCTCCTTTAATGCCAACAGGTCCCTGTTAACGAGAAACAGTTTACAAAAATGCACAAACAATGCCCTCAACCTTGTCCTTCTCTAAACTATGTCATGTGACCATCAGTTTGTATCTTCTTATTTAATACATACTGGATTTCCTGGTTCTCCTGGTTTCCCTGGTTTTCCAGTAATTCCTGGTCCACCTGGATTTCCAGGGGTTCCCTGAAAAAGAGCAAAAAAAGAAATAAATAGTGTTGTTTATTTAAATTGCCGCACAGTAAACTTGTTGGAACGTTTAACTCGCTCCTCTTCCCCGTTAATGTTTGTGTAACACGCTTTAAGTTTGGATCTATGCTTAGACATCTGGGGGGAGTGTGGCACAAGCTGCCAAAGAACACTAAAGAGGAGATGGAAACACATATACACACCAGGCACTGCTAATGGCTTGTGGCGCACTCAGAATGGTATAGAGCATGTGAATTCTATACTGGCATCATGCCAACGTTGCCTGTTGGCATGATGGTTAGATTAAGTATATTCAGACATCCACAAGCCACAGAAGAAGAAAACGAGATGCATGAAACATCCTCATGGAGGATGGAGCCTAGACTAGTCTACTTTTTTTATGTGCTGTTCCAGCAGACTGCAAGTATGGAGCCAGAGGAGTAATTGTTGTAGATATATCAGGAAGTAAATTATGCTTCAAGGAATATTTATTTGGCTCTTTTCTCTGCACAACACAAACACACACTTACCATGGGCCCTGGTGGGCCTCTAGGTCCAGATTGTCCCTCCTTTCCTGGTGGCCCCTGTGTAAAAACAACATACAATCACACATGGGTTACAACACACTTGAGACCTTATTCATGCAACATATCAGTGTCATATCTTTTTCAGTCTTGAATCTGCGTTTTTAAATGAAATTAAAACGTAGTGATTTTTTTTGCTTGATGCAGATGAGAACATGCAGTGTAATGACATTACTGTATCGTCTGAGCTGAGTTGGTGACAACATGCTTACGTAAATTAGACATAGGTTTTGAACACATTGTGTACAGTTTTGGAGGTAGCTCTTACCCGTGCTCCGCTTGGTCCAACAGGGCCCAGAGGACCACGTGGCCCGGGAGGACCCTGGGAAAACAGCAGACACACTTAATCAAATGCTAATGAGGACGAATGACACATTTATACAGTTCCCAAATGCATCTGTTGAACTAGAGTGTACAGACCAAACTCCTGCAGTTTCCCAGTTTTTTAGCCAAAAATAATCTATCACTGCGTTACTTAAAAGTGGAGCAAATTCCTCCTTGTCTGTTGACACACTACAATTGCGAACAGACAATGCTGCTATAATGAGCTTTATGGCAATAAATAAACCAAAATACTGCTGCCAACAAGATCTCAATATCAGAGCAGACTGTTCTCCCATGTCTGAATTCGCTTATTCAGAGGCCAGAACAACCAGTGGTAATGTCCTCTTGAGTTGAATGGTGGGAGTTGGCGGGATGACCTCAGCTGGATGAATGAACGGTTGCTCAGCCAAGAGACAGCTATGCAATGCCAGCCCATTCAAAATTGCCCTTCCATCCAAAAGTTCCCATGTAACACAAAATGAGTTTCACTTCTAATATATTTCTGAATGTAAGGGCAATGGTCTGGTTAAATTCATCCTTAAAAAGTTAAGTTCCTAAGATGACACTGACTCTAATTCAAAGATGCTCAAACGTCAGACAGACTCAAAGTCTTCAGCAAGTCTCAATAATATTCCATTCCTTGTTTCTCCTTCAGTAACATGAGACTACACTTCATAATAATTGAACTGCATCACTGACCTTCTATTGAAGGCAGTGGTCCTAGTCTACTGTCAATCAACAGACTGATTTGGGAATGAGGGTCTCCCTGAGGATGGCATGGTAAACCTCCCACTTTTAGTGTGGTTTCAATTTCGCCATGTGGATTGAATTAAGGCTCCAGTAGCAGCACTGCTCTCAGTGGATAGTCTCCTGTTTCCTGTTCATAAACCACAAAATGAGTGGGGAGTACTTACTTGCAAGCCAGGCAGGCCTGGGTCTCCAGGATCTCCCTTTGGTCCTGGGCGACCCTGAATGCGGAGGAGGGAGAAGAGAGGTTTCCAAGAAGCTTTAGTTTTTGTTTTATCCTTTTAGTCTGCAATTGTGATTAATTTCATGTTTTGACAAGAACATCTGCAGGTAAGGAAAGCTCTAGCTGCCTGGCTCAAAGTAGAGGGGAGTGTGGACTATTTCGACTTTAGTTGTAAATCCCACTCACACAGGGAATATTTCAGCTGTTCTACAACTTTCACACAAACTGCACATTCATATCAGCTCATGTGAGCACAAATAAAAGACGGTGTCTTCCTTATATATTTAAAACATTCTACCACTAACAAAAAACTTTTTCTTCATATACAAATAATTTCTCTAGCATAGGTAAACTTACAGGTTCTCCTGGTAGAGACAGTCCATTAGGGCCTTGTGGACCTGGTGGTCCCATTGTGCCTGGGAGTCCTGACTCACCACGTGGACCCATCGCACCCTACAGAAAAATCCACATATAACAATGCTGTTACATAACCACTCATTTAAAAAAGATGCCCCAAGACAATCCTAGTCAGGCTTTCTACTGCACTGCACTTGACATACATTAGACTGATATAAAATTGATTTGAGGAAAAATATACAGTTGATAAGTAAAATCAGATATGCTGGCAGGGCAGTATTACACTCTGAAATACCACAGCAATGAGATACCTGTATTTCTATATCTGCCAGTTCAGCATTATTGATAATGTTAGCATGCTTCGTTGGATATGGACTTATTATATATTACATACATACATATTCTTTTTCTAATGTTATGTTATGTTGTTTAAATAAAACAATTATAAATGCATGTAAAGAAAAAAACACTAAAAAAAATTAAATCACACTTTAAGTGATGTATAGTTTAACTCACTGGGTTGCCAGATTCTCCTCTATCTCCTCGAGGTCCCTTAGAACCTGGGCTGCCCTGGAAAAGCAAAGATCCGAAAACACTGAGTGAGTATAACAACAGGAGCAGATTCCAAAAGCCCTAAAACCGCAAGTCCTACAAAATCCTCCCTGGGGCTTAGTGAGGATACCACGCACATATATTCCAGACTTTTCCCCTAGTATTTTTTACTGTTTTTTTTCCAGTATGCATTTGTCTTTTGACACTTCTTCCTTAGCCCACATTTCATTGTGTGCCACTGCTCTCATCCTTAACTGCTCTTTCCAGAAGAAAAAAAAATATTAAGAAATTAAAAGAAAATAAATTACTGTGGTACAAGAATATAAAATATTGTAGGTATGACTCTTGAGTCACTACAACACTGACAAAGAAAAGTATGGTACTGTCATCAAAACATGTATGACTTCTGAGATTTATTTTTCAGAAGGAGAAAGTAGATGTGTGTGCCTGGATAGTGTCCTTACCGAAGGTCCTGGAGGCCCCTGAGGGCCAATGCTGTCCTGTGTGCATGTGCAAGAATGGGGAAGGGCTGGGCACTTAGCCTCAATTCTCTGAAAATGCAGCAAGAAGATACATATATGAGAAATAGAATGACTGTGCTCTTCTTAATATTATTATTATGGCCGATTTCACACCCAACAGTAACTGAAACCATGTTTTGGTAATACACAGAATACAAGGAGTAAAACTGAAAATGACTTTGGGACTTTGGGACAATATCCTGCAGCTTTGATTCTGGTTGTTTAAGAGCAAGAGACACAATCCAGCACAAGTCATGCTGGAACAGTGGCTCATGGTTAAACAAGACTGGAATCAGCAAAGTCATTGTGAGCCTTTAAAACCAGCTTCTAAAATACGACTCCTAACCTTGTCCCCATTTTTGGAAACAAGTCATAATTGACATAATGAGATATACAACACTGCAATCACTGACATGATGTATTAATATCTGGGGCAAATTCTAATTACTTAGAATTACTTATAATTGAGTGAATGTGCACGCATCTGGTATTCACCATACTGTATCCAAATAAATCAGATTTAAAGTCTTCTGCGAGATCTGAGGGAGCACTTGTTTTCATATAATTGGAAGGTCATGCTGGCAACAGTCCGATTAGCAAAATTACACAGAAAACAAGGTTCTATTCAGTTCAGTTATATTCTTACTTTCTAGTTATCAGCCTTGCATTCTGCTTAATGACTACATACTAGAATACATATAACCTACATTATAAACCTTTGACAATGGGTCCATTGGTATATAATGACCTCGTAATTCTGATAAATATGAACAGCTAACTTTAACAGCTAAGAATCAAAAAAGCACAACAGTTATACTCAACTAGGGACATGTGAAAGAAATCTAGCAAAATCACTCAATGCAATGACACTTGTTCTTACTGTGGAGGGGAGGTCGCAGCATCTGTCTCGGCTGAGCCAGCTCAAGCTGCAGATGATATCGAACATCTGGAGCTGGAACTACACAACAGAAGGAAGAAACAACATCAAGGGATGCTACAAATGGCTCTCATTCAGAATTTAAAAAATGCACATTGTTGAAAACAGGCACAAGTACCTCAGAGAATTATAAACATGCAGACGATCACAGGCAGCAGTTTAAAGTGCACAAGAGGTTTTGGATGTTCTTATTTTAAAAAGCTAAGAGATGCTCTTCAAATGTGCTTTTAACTAATTTGAGTAGTTTTATTTTTTTGCTTACTGTTGCAGATTGCCTCTTTCCACCTCCAGATTTCACCAACTTTCCAAGCACTTCATAGCCATCCACTGTGATGTTGTTGGCCTCCTTGATGGGCTTCTCTGCCACCTCCTGGCAGTCCAGGTTGAGCTTTACCTTCTCTGGAGAGATGCTGATGTGGAGCTGCAGCAGGGAAAGAGAAGAGAGGGCATTAAAAACAAAACATTCTTGTCTTCTCAGTACTGTACTCTGCAGCTGCCAACTGTGTTGCAACACAATTACTCGGCAAAGAGAACTAAGAACACTGGAGCTTTTGAAAAGTGAGGCTTGGCATTCATTTCTGCTGGGAAGGAGCGTTATTACCCTTTAAAAGAGCAGAAAAAAATCTTTAAGAAAGTGCAGCCATAAGACTAGGAACAACCTCAGTGAACCTTTTCAAACCATGTTGTCTGAGGCTTATAAAGACGATGATAGTGTATTACACATAATTAGAAGATTCAGAGAATTGTTTAGTCTTTGCTGAAGCCAGTTAATTTTGTAGTGGTTACTGATTTGGCATGGGATTCCTGTTTGATGCCTCTGCAGATGAGTGGACCATAAAAAGAGGAAATATGCAAAGTTTGCCATTTCAGTGCAGCAATAAACTGTAGTGAGTGACTGTATAAAATGGCAAAGTTACAGATTTCGAAGTTTGCTGTACAGAAAGCCCTGCACCACATCTTGAAATGATATAATTTTGTGGTGCGCCATCAAAGTCCTACACTTTCCATACTTTCCCATCATAGTTGCAAATTTTCCTTTGCTGAACAGTCAAGCTTTCTTTATGTCAGAAAAAGCAAGCTACCATTTCTTTCAACAAACCCATACCAGCCACAAACTAGGCCATAGTTCTTGGCAACCAATCACAAAATTACAGATGACTTCCTTGGCAACAGAACAAACAATCTGGTCAACCGCAAAGAGAGAGGGGTGTCGTTTATCCCAGGGTCTTGGCATGAATATATTATACCATGATGCTCTTGAGGGCTTACCAAAACAACCTCGGATGATATAGTGGGATGGCAAATAATGAGCATGTATATGTTACCTCACAGTAAACACAATAAAAGCACTTGAGTCACTGGAAAATAAAAGTTCAGGAAAACTAGCTTTCTAGTGACCACTGCCCCTCAGCTGAGTGTAGTTGTATTTAAATGATCTGGTCTGACTACAGCTAAGTGCTGAAATTTTTTATTTTTTTGATTGATTAAGAGAGTTTGCTTAGCTTCTCTGTGTCAACACTCACACAGTCAGATTACAGTATATGTGGTAAGACCGCACCTCCAATGCATTTATCAGATTAGATTTTATTGTACTTGGCTCAGTCCAGGCTCTTTCTGCATTGCATTATCCTGAATCTTGAAGGCCTCATGCATGGACTAATTTTGAAGGCCTCATGCATGGACTAATTTTGAAGGCCTCATGCATGGACTAATTCACAGGTGAGTCCTCTCTACTGAAAATATAAGGACATAAATTTCCAGTATAGACCCTCAATTATGTTACTGTTTTAATGCAAACAGTACTACAGTTGAGCTAAATGTTTTCATGTTTTCACATTTTCATGCTAAATGTTTTCATATTTCTAATGTCTAATGGTTTCTTCAGTCATTACATCTACTTCTCTCTATTAAAGAAAACAAATGTCTTCATGTCTAAAAAATAGCTGTCACAAAAGAAGAGCACAAAGACTGGTCAGTGCACAAACAGAACTAAGAGTCATTCTCATGGAGTCCATCACAGTCCAAGTGTACGTATATATTGTCACAATCTGCCTCATGGAGCCTCTGAAAGGAAATGAGCTCAAAGCTATCAAGGAAAGTTGGTGTATGTTGGAGCTTGACAGCACTGGTCAGTGACTTTATATTCTCAAACGTCCTCTGATGTATCTTTGAATACATGACTAGTCACTATGACTTATGGAAAATGTCTTCTTCACTTCAGTTAACAGGAAGCTCTCCCACCCTTAGAGTGTGGGAGGGGAGTATCCCCAGTAGGATAGTGAGTGGCTAGAATCTGCTTAAGTCATCTCTGAGAGCTTTCCCACATGTTCAACTAGTGGTAGACCACAACCTCTTCAGCCGGGGTTACTCTGATTATTACAGCCTACTAACTAGGCTGAAAAGGAAAAAACTAATTTCAAGCAATGCCCAATCTTAGACTTGCTAATGATTTAAGCATTTTACTACCATCCTGAAGATCAAATAATCCATCTATTATTTGAGAAATTAATCTGTAGGGGGATATATTAGATTATAATAAAAATACCTTAAGATTACTTGGTGACTGAGGTCAACCTTTTATAATGCTGTGTTTTGTTTTTCTTCACACACAATGTGTCCTTTCTGACTAAATACTCAGTGGCATCATTGGTCATTCTGGCTTCAGCGCAGACACATACTCATTGAGGTCACTCTGTAAAAGCCACAGAAAACGTGTTGGGAAACCTCTGACAACATGTAAACACACACCACCACAGCAGACATCAGTGGCACTTCCTCAGCAGACCAGCAAATAAGCAGCTAGGTAGACCACTTCAGATTTGCCAGCTCATGAAGCAGCAGCTCCTGCACCACAAACTAGCCACCCAGTGTACATTCAGACTGGAGTCTCCACCATGGAGACAGATTGAGAGAACACACACACATCAGGCCGCTGGTCCAACTAGACCAGCAGTGATGTCATTAACCTCCAGTCCTTTCCCAACATTTTCCAGGGTCCCATTCATTCATGACACTTCCCCTACAGTTTGTTGTGTAGATGCTAAATGACCAAATTGAAAAGCCATTTATATTATTCTTTGATCTGGGTGCCAATAAATTGGCCTCATCAGCCCTCATTTAAAACAATGTATAATGTAAGGAAGTGGACAGCCTTTGATGTTGGGAGAGACCCGACTAGATTAAAAAGATTAATTCATTTTGACTGCCTTAGAATTAGGGGAAAAAAGAAACATGTGTACTACACAAGGAGCATGCTGTCCTTTTGGAGCCAGCTGAAATGCAGTTGGTCGTGACTTGGAGTACATTGGAACCAATTATTTTTCTTGCAGTGATGAATCTAGTATCCTAAGTCATTCCAGGTTGGCATGAAACTATATGGTCCTCATTGTTCTGTCTCACTACACCCAACTATGTTGGAACAAAACGGAGGACATTTTATATTCCTTGCCACTTTGAGTTGGATGTGATGTCATTAGATGTTTCTTTTTACTTCTAGCTGTGGCCCCAGAGTGCGTACTATACAAATGCTGTTTATCACAATTGTAAGCTTGGCATGTGGGTCGAATGTAGTGGTTAAACCACTCAAGAGAAACAAAGAGTTTGAAAACAATAACACCACTGTGAGTGATTATTTTAGTGCAGATAGGAGGTTTTGACAGATTGTTTGAGCAGTAGTTTATGTTAATGAATCTTTTAGTAAGCACTACCATAAGGGAGTTCAAGCTTAATTTCTTGCATGAAAGGCAGGGCGGATAATGGCATGAATCAGTTTCAGGGGAAAGAAAATTTTTCAAAGAGACAGTTGGAAACATCTGGATTCAACCTTTTAACACACTGGTTGCAATGTCTAAATTTATAATCCAGTATAAATACTAAATGTCCTTATAATCTTATACCCTCTAATAATGGAGGGTACTCTGAGCAAACAGCTTAAACTCTGCTAATTTTACATAAAGTTTAGTTTACTCATTAGTCTTATAAAATCATGATGCTCTGGTGGAAAATAAGAAATGATGTCATCAAGGTTATCTCTTACTTGGCTTGAGACCAATTTATATTGTAATGGAAAGATGTAGACTTTGTAAATGTGGGGCATTTACCATGCAGGGAAAGTCTAACAATAGGTCCTATTTAGGATATTTGGGGGGATTTGAAATCTACTGTATTCTTAAAATAACTCCTGTCATGTTTTTTGTATCCAAACCAAGGTAAACTCAAGTAAAAATAAATCCAGTGTCCTACCAGGATAACCGCTCATGTTCAAACGCTGTGGTTAACACACTGTTTGCACAATATGCTGGGTCCTGAGGTATCAGATTTTCCCTTCAACCTCTCTATAAACACACTTATAGCCTCCACAACCCAGTTATCAAATTAACTGCCCATCCTGCTAAAACTTTATCTTTAATCATAAAAAACCCAAGCCCACTTTGACATTTTAACAAGAATAGCAGGGAACTTTTGAAAGGTAACATGACACAACTACCTGTTTGTCAGATTTTCACGTTAAAAGTTCATTCAGCCAACGTATTTCTGAAAGGATTTAAAAGTATGTGTGAAAGTGAAAAGAATGAAAACAATATATAGTTTGTACATAAATCTGTAAAAGATTATCGGTCCAGAAGTGACCAGAAAAGCTTCTCAGCCTGTCATATTAAAGCCATAGTTTAATAATATCACTCTGTGGTGCACTCAGAACTCCTTTCTCTAAGAACCATGCATTGTGTTTACCTTGTGAAAACTACCATGGAAGATTCGCTTCACTTGCTCCTCGTTAAATGTGGCTCTCTGGATCTCTCCTCGAGTGTCCTTGTTGTAGAACGTGATTGTTTTGCTGGAAGCTGAAAAGAGAATATAAATCTTTGATAAATCCTGTCAGTGTTTTACACTGCAGTGGCACGCAAAGTTCTAGCAGTACTATAGAGAACACATGGTTGAAAAAAAAGAGGAGAGGGATAAAGAGAAGGCAAGGAGAAATTAGGTCCATGCCTGTAATCATTTTTTTATTTAATTATTTAAGTGTGTAAGCGCACATTTGTAATAGATACTTTCTAAAAAAACATAATCAAATCAAAACAGACTATTAATCATCATCATGTTTATTTCAGTGTTTCCAGTTCCTTGTTTACTTTATCATGTCTGACATAGATCAGTAAACTTTGATTTTCTGTAAATAAGAGAAAAAGAGTTTTGAGTATTTTGTGTCAGCTACAGCAGCTCCCCCCTCCAGCTGAGACCAAAAACAAGATAGGAGACGTACGGTTGAGGGTAACTCCGACCTCTGGGTTGTTGTTTTTGTCAGCAATCTGCCAGATATCAAAAGGATCAGTGGTTGTGTCAGGCAGCAGCCGGAAGACCAGGATAATGGTGTAAGATGGGGGAAGACCCTCTGGATGGATCTCCCTGTTAGTGTTAAAAATGTACATTGTGATAAGTCATGAGTTAGATATCTGCCATCTTTAAACTAGCAGAAGAATATCATATTAAAAATCTAATCCAAGCTACAATGATACAGCATCTAAAATCACTGTAAATCACTGCCAGTTTACCCTCTGGCCTGCAGAAATTGCCTTCACATTGAAAGCATTTTCTTTCCCCCCTTTATTGCTTCAATTTAAAGTGTTTCCATTTGTGCGCATTATGTCAAAACACACATAAAAAAGTGCATCATTATAAACATATTAACAAAATATGCCAAAGATGTTTGAATACTTCAGCAGTTCTGCAATTACACGCCATTTAAAAAGAGGCCCAATAATGAGACAAAGCTCTGGACCCAAGGGGGGTTTGTTTGCTCCCTGTATGAAGAGTAGGTGGAAGGGATTTTTTTTTCCCAGGGATTTTTCAGTTGTACAAACCATTTTTTGTTTCCAGCACCTTATATTACAAAAGCTGCAACAACAAATAGAGCTATGGGCTTAGTGCCAAAGGGCGCTGGGGAAACCCTTCTGACTAGAAACGCTATTGAACATCATTATGAATAATGGCTTTGGGCTTGGCAGGATTATAGTCCACAGGAGATAAGGTCAGTAGGCTGGTAATATGCACATACTGAATCTCAAACTCCCTCAGACACACCCACATACTATTTTGCCTCATGTCTTACTTGGTGGGTTGGTTCAGGAAAGAATCTTTGTGCAGCCTGTAGGCAATGTAGCTGTTAAAGGAGCCCGACTCCATGGAAACACCATTTATACCAGCGAATGTCCGGTCTGTGATGTTAAAAGATTCCAACATCCTGAAGCCTAGAAGGGATTAAAAACAGGAAATAGAGAAACGCTCTAGAGCACAGTATAATAGAATTTTAGTAATGCCAACAAACCTTGTAGGGATTAGTTAATGTCTATGTTCTATGGTGAGGATACTGTATGCTTACCAGGCATGGTGAATCCGTCTTTGTAGATCAGAGGGCAAGCTAAAACATGACAACAAGTTATTAGATGTTGGAAAAACAGATTAGGGTTTAAATAATGTGATTCATCTCTCTTTATCCACTTCCTCTGGCAGTACATCACTTGAATCTACATCAGTGGGTGAGTTTCTTGATACATCTGCAAATGCATTAATCATTCTCTGTAGGCATTATAAGATCAGAGTGAACATAATGTTTTCCTCTGGAAGTGTAGTACAACATTAAACTATAATATCATTTTACAGATATATTAATTGGTGGCTTACTGGAAGTGACCGTTTCACAGATGACGGTGATCAGGTTGTCCTGGATCTTGCTAAAGGCATCATAGCTGTCTACCACAAACACATGTCTCTCACTGGGCTTGCTGGCAATGCTTCTCAATTCTGTCATGTCCACATCAGCCACACCAACCGCCAACACACTGTAGCCTGTGGAGGCAAAACACACAAACATGCATACAAAAAACAAAGACTATTGTTAATTTTCCAATAACCACTGGCAGTTTCATCACTGCAGGAATAATTATAGGAGCCCACTAAATTAGCCACAAACTTTGGCTCTGATGAAAGCATTTAGATAATTCAAAACAGCTCCACTATTATACTATTGTATGTGTGGTACACACAACGAAAACCAAAACACATGACAATGATTAATAATTCTACACAGACCAGAATGCTGCAGCTTTTCGGCACTCTTCTTGACATCATCCTGGGAGCGTCCATCTGTGACAACCACCAGCACCTTCGGGACGTTTCTCCTCATGCCATTGTCTGAGGTGAACACCTTCTCATAGACATGCTTCAGAGCAATGCCTAGACAAAGGAGAAGGAAATTACAGGATCAGCGTGGGATCAGAGAACAACTCCTAACAATTTATTTTCTTCAGAATCTTAACTTGCTATGACGGACTCTGGTTTATTTAAGCCAATGAAGATTCTGATGTGCACTGCATCAATACAACTGAGCTCTTTTTTTGTACCTGTTTTGGTGTTTCCTCCTCTGTAGCGGACACCCTGCAATGCTGACAACACTATGCCCTTGTCATGGTAGGTGTTCAGTTTGAATTCTGTCTTGGCATCATCACTATACTGCACGAAAGAAACCTGTTCAAAAAAAACAACAAAATGATAAAAATTAACCCCCGCCACTAACAAGAAAACACAAGTGACAAAAATACGGCTAGTTTTTACATTGAAATATATATCTACAACCAATCCTTTCCAACTAAATATATAGAGAAACAGACATAACTGCACCAAGATTTACACTTACCTGCATGCCACTAGGGCTGATGACATCAAAGGCTCCAGTCATGCTTGTGACAAACTGGAGGACCTTGTGGAAGCTATCGTCTCCAATACTCCAGGATCCATCAATGAGGAAGACCAGATCTGCCTTGGCACCTTTACACACTGTGGACCAGATACAATAATGTTAATTGTATATGAATAATGTCATATAAAACTATACGAATGATCATTACTTCAGAACTAATATGCAAATGCTAAAGCTCTCCTCACCATCTAGTGCTGGGGGTACTGTTGCTGGAGCAGGGGGGGTGGGAGGCTCAGTGGGCACCTCAGTGGGTTTGACCACTGCAAGACAAAATGGAGAAAAATGCAAAAAGTAAAAAAATGACATTACACTAAGTGTGTCTGGTGAGAAGATATTCATTACATTACAGTAGTTTTCGCTGTCCTCTCAAACAGTATATTAGCACTGAATGAGCACAGAGGATGTTATCTTACAAGTCTTCTCCTTGACACTGACTCCTGGTCCCTCGAGGTTTGGGGTTTGGGTGAACACAGTGGCATTGTAAAGAGTGTCAGGGGTCAAGTTGTCAAAGCAGTAAGTGCTCTCTGAGCCTCTAACTGTGATCTCTTGAGCACCGCCTTTGGAGGCTAAAGGAAAGAAGAGAATGAAGAAAAGAATGTAACATATTTAGTGACAAATTCAACACGGCTTCTTTATGGTGTAATTGGTTAAACACTTACCATCAAAAGGATTGACTTTGAGTCTGTAGGAAGTAGCAGCCCTGTGAGGGGCCCACCGAATGCAGAAGGAATCATATTTAACATTGTAGGTAGTCAGGTCTGTCACATTCAGATACACTAAAGGCAAGCAAGCAGGGTACCATTAATACATATTCCCCTGTTTTCACCTGTTAACACCTCTTTCCAAAATGCACTAGAATCATCCCTTTGATTTTGTGCCAATAGACAATAGCAAGTTATTAACTTACATGTTGTGCCTTGTCCAATCAAAGGTGCACTGAGGCCTGTGTTATACTGTGCCAGAACCTTAAGGTCATATGTGGTTCCAGGTTTTAGGTTATGCAGTTGGTGGGAGGTCACATCTCCAACAAACACCTCCAAGGACTCATCAGAGCCTGAAAGAGGATATAAATATTATATGTGCAAGCAGTGTTCTTTATGGCAACAATTTAAAAAGTTAGAATAAATGAAACCGTAACTACCGTGTAAACAAGATATAAAGTAACAACTGTCTAGCCACATAAAAGCATTTTCTTACCCTCAGGTTGGTAGATAAGCTTGTATCCATTAACCCTAGAGGGGGCAGGGTCCCAGGACACCCTGAAGCGGGTGTACCACTCATCAGAAACACGGAGATTCCTGGGGCCAAGCATACCCACTGTGGGGAATTAGGACAGCACAGTTTATAAGAGTGGGATGCAGGCGCTCAGTTTATTTTCAGTTTATTGTTAGTGAACTGTCAGCAGGGTAATTACTGTATTATAGCACATTGTGAATTATGAGTAAAAAATATCAATATGTGATCAAGGGGATGACAAATTCAACCACATCAGAGAAATGCCAAAAAATTAAGCTGCCTCAAGGAACAAAGTAGCATTATAATATGTAAAAGGATTTCTTTTTCTTTCAAAGGCAAAATTGGGCAACACATTAGCTAGCACTGCAAGAATGAGATCTCCCTCACACACAGCCATTTCTTAATTGTCTGGCAAAGGCTGTCGGTGCTTTTGCCCTTCATGAAAAGTCAAGAATTTAACTTATTTCACTTTTGCTACAGTGAATCAGGATGCTAATCAGTGGACCATTCAGTTCAGATTTTCTGCTGAATTTGTCTGGAAACGGTTTGTACCTGTGCGTCCATCTCCTTCCAGCTCTCCTCCCGGTCCATCTGCATAGATGGCAGTCACTTTGATATTATAAGGAGTATCTGGATCCAGGTTCTGCAGGATCACATTGTTTCTGTTTCCTGGAACTGTAGTCTACAAAACAACAGACACGTAAGTAAGAGAATAAATAAAAAAAGCTAGATCTGTATTAATATCTCAGAATAATAAATGCTAGTTCATCATTGAGAACTGTGGTCAAAAACTGGATATTTGTCATCCTAAAAGGAGTAAAGAACGTTTTAAGCCATATACCAATATGTGGAAATATACACATGCTTACATATTCCTCGATGGGATCTCCTGTAGTCTGGGCATAGGTGATACGGTACTGAGCGACGGGACCGTCAGCATGTTCCCAGCTTACAGAGAGAGTAGTAGTGGTAGGGTCGTATACACGCATGTTCCTTGGGCCACTACGAGGTACTGAACATGTGAATATTAAGAAAAAGTAGTTGTTATTATGTCTAAAATGTACGCTAATCATTTATTACTAAAATCCCTATATAATAGCTGCATTTATAGTCTACATGGGGTCATAGATAGTTTTTCAACTTCAAGGATGATATATAAACACAGTGGCCCTGGTTCTTACATGTCTTCCCATTGTCACTGATAGCAGGTCCTTCTCCATCGCTGTACAGGGCGACCACTCCAACATTGTATGGAGTGTCTGGGAGCAACTGCTGCAACAAGGCAGTGGTGGTGGTCCCTGGTACCACAATCTGCATAGAACATAGAACATGTCATCAGTTTTGGAAAGCTAGACTAAGAGATAATAAGAGCATGTATAAACTTCAGCTAAATTCAGATCTGTTTATTTAAAAAAAAAAAAATAGCCACTATGTAGGGGTGCTCAGACATGACGCAGATCCCCCACTAAAAACATACACAAACAGTGCTTGTATTGTACACTCCCTCTGATGCCTCCCTTTTGCTCAGCCCCTTGCTCTCTGCACTAAGTGAAAGGAAGAGCTAAATATTCCTTTGATGTTCTAAAGTTTGGTGGTGGTAGAAGGGAGGTGTGACAGCAGGCACCGCTGTTTAACACAGTCTGACAGCAAAGACAGCTGATTACACAGGGGGCACCTCCTCCTCACTCCCTTTCTGTCTGTGGGTTTGTTAGATGGACAGAGTATGGTCAGCTGCTTCTTGATAGCTCTGGCCTGGAGATTACCTCTGTGAGCAAGGGGGAAGGAGTGGGGCACTTTGCAGGAGAATTCAGTGGAAGGGGAGAAAGTGTATGTTGAAGGGAATTACACGTGAGACAGTTTTAGACCGACAACTGGCTGGGTGAATCTGTTTGTAATGTTCTCATATCATCAGCATCTCATATCTCTCATGTAGTATTACAGGCAACACCGGTAAAGCTGGAAATGCATGCCACAAATCTCCAGCTGGTGTTAAAGTTGATGGTGCTGCCTGAATAAGGCCGCATTGCCACTGACGCACATCATTGGTTCTGACCAGGGAAAAGGCTTGAGTCTGTAATAAATGTGCTAGAAAATAGGATAAGGGCAGAATGCACCCTCTATCAATAAACTGTCACATGCCTCTTTCTTCAAAACCACGTTATTAGGATCCCAGTGCAGAACGTTTCTAAGGGTACAGTCTTTCTGGCAGATGCTGGAGAAAGCTAATCATGCAATGTTAATTAACACTTCAAAGGCTGTTTGCGGATTCTTTAAGCAACCCAGAAATCCTTTACACATGAAATTGTTGGCACCATATTCTAGAGAATGGGAGTTGCAATTAAAGAGCTGGGTTTAAAACATCATTAGCAGTTTCCTAAATAAAGCAGTTCGACTGGCAGTAACATGTGTGCAGTACATTCACACACTGGAACACAAACACAAAAACACACACACACATACACACACTATTTAAACATACTGTACTTGTAACACACTAAGGTTTTTAGTGGTTCAGGATCAGGCTGTTTCCTTCAAAATGACACATGGTGAACTAATAAAAGTAAATGCTCATACTTCCACCTGAATGTCATCTTAGTTTTGCCTTTTTTAATGAATTCATCAATGTTTGTGTTTATGTTTATGTGTAGTTGCATTAGCTAAATGCCCCTAAGTATGATTTTCTATGACAGTGAGCCATTACATGTTTATGTACATTATGAAAAGACAAAAGTTATGAGTTCCACTGAGCACCTTAGAAATGTGTTTGCATGCACATATGCTGAACCATATTTCTTCCCACACAACAGATGGAAACTCACCGACTCAGATGGCCTGGCACCAGTCAGAGGAGCATAGACCACCCGGTACTGCTGGACTGGGCCTGTGGCAGCCTCCCAGCGAACGTTGAGAGTGTTGGTTGTGGGGTTGAAAACCTGGATGTTCTTGACAGGACTACGCTCCACTGCCAAGTCAGAAACGTTGGGTGGTTAGAGGTAGAGGCAGAGATAAAGAAGACAAAGGTTAGGGTCATGGTCAGGGTAAAACAAAAAGACAAAAGTATAAGGTTAAAGGTTGGCAGTATTAGTGCCGACTGGAAGGGATGATGGAGGGAAAGGATGAAGCAGAGTAGAGCAGACAAAGAAAGGGAGTATTTTGGTCAGGTACTTAAAATTGAAGAATGGTCAGAGGTTAGTTAATGAGAGACTAGATCAACAATTACTCAAGCAACACGGCTTTAAGTTTATTATTATCTGAATGACACCTTTGTTAATCTCAATTAATGTTACTGCCGTTTCTACCGCCCTTTCTCTCTGACAAGACACAGTCTAGACTTTTTTTCTAGCCATAATGGTCTAAAGACTACATGAGAACATTTCAATAAAAAGGGAACAATCTTCCCTAGCAACCAACAGAGACTAATTTAATACATTATTTAATAGTACTGCTATTAGCAAGACACATCCTGTCAGTGCCCTAAAGGTTAATGAAAAGGATAAACAAGGAGAAGGTGCAGCACAGTGTGAAGCGTTCCTTCTAAAAAAAACTAAAGCAGATGTTTGGAGGCTTTGTGCTGCTTGGCATTAAAACCCCATAAATGCAGGGGAAAAACACAGTGGGAAAAACACAGCAAGTTAGCTTCCGTACTTTTAAAGTTTCACAGATCAGCCTGTTGCCCAGAAAGCTCCTTTTGATTTCAAGGCACAGTCACAGTCAAGCAAAGTATTAGTAGTTCTACAGATGCAACCAAGTTGCTAAATTAGCAGTTAGAGAAGGGCAATAGGGGTAACAGTAGCACGTATAGAGCACGACCTTGTCCAGCTGAGTTGAGAATCATAAAACACATAATGCTCTCCATTCATTTCTAACCCCCTTCTGTTTCTTTTTCCCAAGTGAGAGCCAATTACACAATATATCCCCTCCCCCATTCCCTAGACCCACCATTATCCTGACCGCTACCCTTCATTCCAACCTATAAATTGACAATATTACGGTAAAGCGAGAGGAGACACTATTATTATTTTGCCAACCCTGAGGAATTCCTTCCTATGCAATCACCCCACAAAATGCTGACAGACTCCCAGCAGAGACCGGGGGTTTGAAATGGCGTGAGAAACTGGAAAATCTCTATTCTGAGGTAAATACTGTCATTTTGTTTTATCCTTTATCCCACGTTTTACATATAAGGTGTAAACTGAGACTCAATGTGCCTACTTCATGAGGAACCAACAGTATTTGATCAATTCTATTTAACCATCATACCCATCGTTCTCACCTCTACCCAGTCTACAAAGGCTTTGCTAAATCAGGTGAAGCTGACTCTTCTGGGGATGTCAGTACCACTTCTTAAAATCCTTACACTGATCAGTCTATGCATGCAATGCTTACATGTTTTGCCGTTCTCAGACATGCGCTGTCCCTCTCCAGCAGAGTAAACAGGAGCCACAGTTACAGTGTAGACAGTGTCAGATTGCAGGTTCTTCAGCACAGTGTTGTAGGTGCTGCCTGAAACCTGTACCTAGAGAGAAGTAGAACAAAACATGCATCAGTTTGTTCTATGGTCAGCAGAGCTATGACAGAACATTTCACTCAGCATTTCCATTTTTGGTTTATACTAATAGTCATGATGTACAGTAGAACTATTCTTCAGCTTACAACACCAGACGATACCACTGTTTCAACGAAAATTTCATCCTGTCTCTCAGACATATCGGCTTGGATGTCTGAGCGACACCTTCAACTGAACTTTTCCAAAACTGAGATCTTGATCTTCCCAGGCAGCAACTCCCCTCAGCAAAACATTTCAATCCAAATTGGCTCACTAAAACTAACAGCTACAAAGTCTGCAAAAAGCCTTGGAGTTTGGATTGATGACAAACTGTACCTGAACGAGCATGTTGCTGCAACCACCAGGTCCTGTAGGTTTACTCTCTACAACAGGCTACACAGCTCCTTGTCCCAGCAATGGTCATCTCTAAACTTGACTTTTGCAACTCTCTCCTGGCTGGCGCTTCTGCAGTCACTATTAAACCCCTACAGATGGTCCAAAATGCGGCAGACCGCCTCATTTTAGAACAAGCCAAAATACACCAAATACGAAATACACCCATGTCACACCCTTTTCTCACCTCTCTCCACTGGCTCCCAGTAGCTGCTCGCATTGAGTTTAAATCCTTGATGCTTGCCTACAGGGCTCTAAATGGATCTGCTCCATCTTATATTAACACACTACTAGTAAGCTACACTCCTGCAAGTTCTCTAAAGTCTGCAGACTAAAAATCCCTTCTCCACGGGGTCTCTGATCACAGTTGAGTCTTTTCTCCTTTGTTGTCCCTGGCTGGTGGAACAACAACCCATTCGACTGGCCTAGACTATCACCACCTTTAAAAAACATTTAAAAACTCACTTGTTTAAAAAGTACTTCAAGTGAGTCTAGCACACATACACATACACACATTCACATAATAGTCTAGCACTAAACAATTCCTAAGTATGTTCTTTGTCTTGATGAGTTGGGCCTTATCAGGGCTCTTTGTTGTAATTACTCTACGGACTTTACGGACACCGAAATGGTAATTGCTGGTGTTTTCTCCTTTGTAAGTCGCTTTGGATAAAAGCATCTGACAAGTAAAAGTAAAGTAAATTAAAGTAAAGTAAATTAAAGTAAAGCTTACTGTTTCTTCATCTCCTCCAGTTGCAGGCACATAAAAGATCCTGTACTGGCGCACATTGCCCTCAGCAGCCTCCCACTGGACATTCAGGGTGCTGGTAGTCGGATCAGTAACCCGCAGGTTCCTAACACCACCCAAAGGCTCTGAAATAAATTAAAGGTATAAAACCAACATTATTACAGGTTTACATTGACAATATGATGTAACAATTGTACATATTTATTTTAGGAAGTGCCGTAAGTGGAAGACAACTTACTGGTCTTTCCAAGGCCATTGAGCTCTCTGCTGACTCCCCTAGCATAGACCGCCACCACAGTGATGGAGTATTCAGTGTCAGGGGTCAGCTTAGGAAGCAGGACATTATTCTTCTTCCCTCCAACCTGGATCTAATTAGGAAAAGTACAAAATGTTTGCTTCCTTGGCTTTAGAAAACAAAAACTATAATAACTGATAAATCATCTTTAATCAGTCAGCATTATGGGAAGATAGCTGATCATACTGAATTAGCTACTTAAACAATAGTTTAGTTTGTTAAAAACGGCTGTTAGCTATTTATTCTAAGGAAATTTTTGCATTTGCTTCACCAAAGTCTACAAAATATATCTTGCTAGGGTTTAAAAACAACCATTTGCAAGTCTAGTATCTGCTCAGGGAAAAGAAATCTGATCTGTTTTTAATGGTAAAAAGAATTTAACAACTCTCCATGGCTTCCTTAAGCTGATGTCAACAACCCGATGGAAAGTATTCTACCTACTAGGCTGTCAACATTTCAAAGGAGGATTGAGTGTTTTTGGATAAGTTTAGTACACAGTACACTGGCCAAGATAAATCTGTACACTGATGTCTGAAACAGTCGGATGTCTTGTCGTAACAGTCACAACTGGTGATGAATTTCCTCCATTGCTTTTTGCTTAAGCTATAGAGAGTGGGGACACATTTTAAGAGCTTTGAACGTGTGTTAGCATGTGGATTTGTATATGATAATGCCTGCGCCTGTGTTCATCCACTTTAATCCTCTGTGGATTTATTTGATCTTTGTACTGTACAGCTCTCTCAACCAAATGTCTGAATCTTTTATCGGCAATAAAAAAATAAAAACAGGAATGAAAGTGTTGTCATTTGGCACGGCAATAGTTTTCTTGTACACAAGTTCAAAATATATTGTCTAGCACTTAACAATTCCTAGACTAACTCAGAATTTACAGAAACCAAATGGTAATTGCTTGTGTCTTCTCCTTGTAAGTCGCTTTGGATAAAAGCGTCTCCCAAGTAAAGTAAAGTAAAGTAAAGTAAAGTGAAACATGTAGTCATTTCCAAAAACAGACTTGTCCCAGACATATTAATGCAACTCCCTGGTCTAGTTATACTTGTATCCTGACAGTGAACCAGAGCAGCCTGGCTGTTCTTAGCTTGTCAGTTTCCAGTTTTCCATAAGCCATTTCGTCAATAACTGAAGAAGAAAGCATTCTATTGTGTTAAAAAAGGAAACTAATGGTCAATAATGTAACACCAGCTGAGCTTAAGACTAATGTTGTGTAAAAAAAAAGAGTGTCACAGAGTAAATTATAGGGAAAGAAAATTAGCTTGACCCTTCTCTGGCCTTCTCCAGGACGACAAATGTTGGATAGCATTTGGGCCTTCCCGAAACAGGTGAAAAAACAGTCTAACAAACTAACAGTCAGTTTTGTGATCACAGTGGCTACAGTGTGTAGACAAGACTCACAGCAGTGTGGATACTGTACATGTTTGGCGTTTGTTCAAAACATTTATCTTGGTTAAGTAACTTCTCACATCTTATAACTGCCAAAGCAGTTTATTATTTACATGTGGGAATATTTAGAATAAATTTATGGTGTTGTTTTGGAGCTTATTAATGTGGAAATTTGTCTATAATCTTGTCTATGAGCACATGTATGAACACTGTGGCACTCTTCAGTCTTGCTTGCTGAAAAATGTCTGACAGTCTGTCTGAGTTCAACAGTTAGGTAATTTGCTCTCAGTGGTTTTGTTAAAGAATTTCTAGAGATGGTTTTAACTATCAGAGCAGTTCTCTGTTTGAGAATATTTGTTTTTACTAAAATTCTGTTTTTGATTGTGGTGATTAGACATTTTCTAAATGAGAAATAAAAGTAGCTACACAGAGCAGTATGAACTAGTGTATCATGTGTGTGTTCGTCTGATGTTACTTACAGTCTGGCTCCTGCCTCCAGATGTGGGGACATAAGTGACCCTGTAGTTCTGGACTCGACCTGGAGCAGGATTCCACCTGGCATTCAGACTGGTTGTGGTTTCGTTGTACACAACCAGGTTAGTGGGTGGTGCATTAGGTGCTGGAAAACACATGCACACACATACAGTCAACAACTTCAGCCATGACAAGATGTCCATCTTTTACATGTAGTAAGAACACTCTTCCCGTGGATTTCCATAATATCCTTTAAAGACGCCATCCTTGATACTTTGGTCAGCTTACATTAAGATTAGTCTATTTTAAGTCTTCAGTGACTCTTTTGTCATTACAATATTGTTTGTAGATAATGCACATTCTTAACTTTACTGTAGAAATAGAAGCCATGTCACTAATTTGTATCAAGGATTGCAGCTTTAAAGAAGAAAAGACAACCCTCGTCTGGATTCTGTCTTTTCTGAAGCAGGGATGGATTCTCTTAAACAGCAATGGATTGATGAAAAGATGATAATGGATGGACAGATGCATGGATGAATACAATGAATTGATGGATGGGTTTATAGATGACAAATGATGGAATGGACTTCAAACATGGATTCAAATGCTTGTTTTCAAGAGCATGCATAGTTGAAATCCATCTTCGGAGTAGAAACATTATTATTAAAAGCCCTGGGATGAACGGCATGGACAGTGAGACAAACACAGACATGGACAAACACATAATAAGATCAGCTGTGACAGCTGCAGCACCACTGGAGCGGTGGATGAGGTTAAGGGTCTCACTTGATGATGAAATGATTGTTGTCTGATAAACAACAGACTGGATGAATTAATAAAACATGCTTGCATCAGCTAGAAAAAAAAGCATCCTTTTGCTTTACCACAAATATACTTACTTCCGGTACCAGCTTGCTTGGACACTATAGTGGCAGAAACAGAAAGGTATAATGGGCAAACCCTTCATGCAACATTTCACTCACATGGTTTTAGTCTTTGGTCAAGATCCAACACAGAGATTCCGTCAAGCAGCATAAGAAAAACACTGTTAACAGTTAAAGTTAGTGTTCAGCTGCTGGTGTGTGTGCCTTACATGTTCTCTCGGTGCCCAGCAAGTCTTCACTCTCAGATTCATCTGGGTAGATTGCAGTGACAGACACATCATAGGGTGTGTCTGGCTCTAAGTTCTCCAGCACGTGGGTTGTCTCATCACTGTTCAGAATGGACTGATGAGGAAAACACCAACACATCATGTAGGAAGGAACTTAGCCAATATAAACCAAAGACAAGGAACACAAGACCCAAATAAAAAGTGATTATGATTGGACTGATCTGTTTGTTAGATGTTCTGACATCCTGCACCTTAGGTCTTTGCCAAAGCATCACTAAAGAGCTTTCTGTGGGACTCATCATGAAATACCTGTATGATTTATTAGAAATGTAAACATTGTGGACAGCTGTTTTTCTCTTACATATTGGAAGTTGGCCTCTCCACTCTTACTCCAACCGATGCGGTACAGAGCAACATCAGGGGCTCCATGCTCCCAATGGGCTCTGAAGCTGGTCTGGGTAACTTCTGAGAATCTGAGGTTCTTTGGGGCGGGAACCACATCTACACAGAAGTGAGGGGGCATTTAGTTGTGATCGTTATCTCAGTCAAAAGCAGGGAGACTAAGTACATTGCCATTATAACAAAAAATTTCGTCCTTTACCAGTAATGGCTGATCCCTGCATTGTCTGTCCACGTCCCTCATCATAGATTGGAGTAACTGTCAGGCTGTACTCAGTCTGAGAGATCAGGTTGTCCAGCTGTCTGGTAGTCACACTTCCTCCAACCTCCAGCTGTAGAACAATCAAACATTGTTATTACTATACAAAACAAACAGTGCAAATAATATTTGAAAGTAAAAGAACAGATGTTTTCCCCTGTGCCAAATCTTGAGGGACCTTCATTCTGTTCTCAGAACCAAGAAAACTGGCAACAGTGTTTATACCCACCTAATAAGACTGGTTGGAAACTTGTCCAGAATCAATAAAACTGTGTTTCCAGAAGAAAATGGGAACAAACAAAACACTTAACCAACGGCAAACAACAAAAACCTTCAACATTTGACCAAACACCTGGAATATGTACTGTAAAGTAAATACCACTGTTTTTTACTGCCCTTGATTCCATTAACTTTTATTAGCTGAACCTCAAGAAATTAGAATGAAGCAATTATTTCTGATTACCCAATGACAGTTGCTGCATGTTGGCTTTTTCAATTGAGTTGTTAGTCTGAAAATGTGTTATGTGCCTCTTATGACCAGGAAACCATGTAAAAGACTTTTGCATGAGGAGATAATGTTCTGCAGTCTCTCTGTTGTAAGTAGCATGCTGTCACTTAATCTATAATATAATCTAAATGTCAAACATGCCATTTTGCTAATGTGTGGGCAATGAGCTCTTTCTACCCACTTCTGCATTAATAACTGCCTCGGCCTATAAGTCACTTTCACATCTGTTTTCTTCAGAGGAACTTTGACAATCACCTCCACCTGATTTATGGCTAACTGAGTTGAAAAAGGCAAACCACAAGCTATATCCCCAAAATTCCCAAAAGGGGAAATAGAAACATAAAGTATCATCCGATCTCTGCCACTACTACTACTACTACTACTACTACTGCCATTTTTTACCACGTTTTGATTGTTTCATCTTTACACTGGACTCCAGAACATTTACCACTGTCCACACAACCAGCTGCAGCTTTCATTAAGTTGTCTAAGCCAGTACTTTGAGAGAGAACAGTGAAAAATACCTACATAAATTTATCACCACCATACCTAATGGCTATAACAGACACCAATTTCAAAGCAGGACCGGTAAAAACATGAGCTGCATACTTTCTGTTTGTTTTGTATTTCATGGATGCGAGGACAGAAAACTTTAACTTACATCTTTAACATCTCCTTCTTCAGGCTGGTATGTGATGTGGTACTTGCGAACGCGGCCAGGAGCAGCATCCCAAATAAGCCTCATAGTGCTGTGGGTAACATCACGAACCCTCAGTTCTCCTGCAGGGGGCATGGGCACTGAACCGGAGAAAAAAAGGCCAGTGCTAAATACAGTAGATTATTATACTTAAGCAAGAAAGAAGATCTTAATATTGAAGTAAAACCTTCACGATGTCAGACATCACCATAAATAATGAGCAATATCAGCTTCACTAAAAACATATAATGACTTAATAAAATGAATTAACGATGCATTAACTACATACAGGTGACTCCCTGCTGGGTCAGTGGTTCACTAGCTGATTCTCCATGCAGGGCAAAGAGGGACAGTGTGTAGGCAGTGTTGGGAAGTAACTGCGACAGCTGGACATCAGTTGTATCTCCTCCCACCCTCAGCTACAAGGAGACCAGACCAAACAAACAAACAACATAAAGTCACATGGGATGTGGATGACAGGGAGGGTGCAGTGACATAGGCAGAGGCATTTGGATAAGAACATTGGGAGAAATGTACATCTGCTGAATCCGGTTTTGACCCACTGGGTTTGACACCTCATGAACAAATGATGGTGTTCTCTTGCTACAGTGAGCTCATGGTTCACCCACCCCTTTGTGACTAAAAAAGATCCTCTGTATTTTCCCTTGTCTGCTGAATGGTGAGGCGAACACTAGTGGCTTTGTAAAATGTTTTTTCAATGTGTGACATCTGTATTTTGTCAAAAACTGCTGACAGTTGAAGAGCTGGGTCACTTCCAGTGTTTAGCAATATGTTTGGTACATATAAACAGACGCAAGTGTGTGCATTTTTGTTTACCCATAAACACATGCAGATGTGCTAATTCTGTTCTTGTCCAAATTTGTTGAATCCACAGCTGAGTCACTGTGTTCACTTTGTGTCACACTGTCTTCTCAGTGTGTAAGAATGATTCTTACCTCTTCCTCTGTGGTTGGCTGTGTGGCATTGATGGCACTATAGAGCAGCATGTAGCCAGTAGCACCCGCTGCCCTCTCCCATCTCACACGCATGGTGGTGGTCTGCTCATCGTAAATGGTCATGCTCCTCACGGCACTCAGGGGCACTGGTTAACCAAGCAATGGTGTTAAATAGTTATATAGTTATACTTATGTTATAGTTATACTTATATATTGTCATTCATATATATAAAATGTTTTTTTGTATGTTTTTTTTTGGAGAAAAGTTTCTCATGCTTATTTTGTATGCCATTCACAGTGCACAAACTCAGCAATTAGTGCTGTTTTATACATGTTTTTATAGATACTATATGACGCTATTAAATCTTTGCTATTCTAAAGAGCACCAATAAAACAGCAATCAACAACCTCTTAAAAGAAACTAAGAAAGAAGCCTAAATTACACTCAAGTCCCATGTAATCATGTAAGTAGTTTCCGGATTTGCATCTAATTAAGATTTAATATTGCTATCTTTCTGTGGCTACATGGTTTTATAAACAAGGGCAAGATGTATCTATTACTTTTGAACATTTGATTAATTCAGACCACACAGGAATCCTAGTCACTGAGCACTGTAAATTTGTGCACAGCTGTGCCAAAAAGATTTGGTTATGGTGGCTGAGTCAAAGGGAAACTGCTGTTTATAAAACTAAAGCCTGGAGGCTGGAGGGCTCAAGAGCATGCTATACTGAAAACTGTTGTTGTTAGAATAAAACATTTATCTGAAAGAAAGTCACTCTTTCTTTAAGCTAGTTCATTGTAACATTGTCATTTTCACAGTGGTATCACACTTTAAATCAAATGACGCAGACTTAAAAGTATGTAAAAACCCAAAAATAAAAAACATACATGTGGTCTCAGTTCCTTTGAGAGGCTCGCTGCTCTCCTCTCCCACCACAGCGTAGACGTTGACCAGGTACTTTGTCAGAGGGTTGAGTTTCTGGAGAACCACTGTGGTCTCAGAACCATCCACAATCACCTAATAACAGAGGGAGCAGTTATAATATAATTACTACTGAAGGAATAATCTGTGGGATTCTTGATTTTTTTCATGTCTTTGGTGAAAAGTTTTCATTCGTGAGTAAAAAACATTTGATGAAGCTTGAATATCTCTAAATGCTTTCTAATAAATAATATCTAATGAATATCATATATTGTTACTTCATGTATAAAGTGATATGTGTGAAATAGAAATGGTTTTTATTGGGGGTTATTAAACTATTTAGCAGCAAAACAATTAAACGTTTTATGAGAATTTAATAAATTAAAACCAGAAAACCTTCTAACAATTTTTTTATGGAATTAAAACTTAGCATGTTCTTCAGTTCCAGATCCAAAACCTCATCCACTATGTTCATTATTAAACAAAACCATGAGTGCTGGAAAAAACAAAGGTCTCCTACATGTAATTAGATTCAGAAACACAAAATACCTTCTATTCCACACACTGTGGAGCCAAGACACTCCCAGCCAATAGTTATCACTAATGAAGTCAGTATTTGCTTTGAGATCCTCTAAACTTAGAGTTACTGTTTTTGTTTCCTTGCCCTGTGTCAGATTGTAATTAAATTAGACACCCAAAGAGTAACAGGCCAAAACAAACAGGAGGCTGGAAATAGAAGTTTGAGTAGAGTTTCCCATTAGTATTAGAAACAGTGGGCCAGGACTGCCCCCATCTAACACCCATAAAGCAAGATGTGCTACATTTACACCGATTATTTCTGTGACTGATTGGTGGCAGTCAAGTTTGTGTTGTTGAAGTGCATTGTGACAAGTGTACCTGTTGTGGGCGCCCTGACTCAGTCATGTACTCCACGCGGTAGTTCTCCACTAGGCCATCAGGGGGGGTCCAGGTGGCTCTGAAGGAGTGGTGAGTAGCCTCTGATGTCAAAAGATTAGTGGGAGCATCAGGTGCACCTCCTATTTAAGTAAAAGTAGAAAGAGATCAAAACTGCAGTGTGGGTCATCCCAGTAAATATACCTATCATACAAACATACATTCATAATCATGCAGGAGTATTCTTGATCGCTTTCAAAGCATTTTTACAAAGGTTGTATATGAAGCAGCTAAATAATAGATGTGACATGTATTAACAAGTAAAGAACTTTATTCATACCACAGTCCTGCTGAGACTCAACCAAGAAATTCCCCTATATTATAGCAATTTAATTTGATTAAGGAACAGACGATTTCCTATTTCAGGGAGGTAAAATGAATATTTAGGGAGGAATAAAATATTATCTGCTATAATTTCCCAGAGCTTGTCTGGTTCTTTGCCAGATATGTAACTATCTGTATGCAGGCAATACTCATACAAAATGTTTATACTGCTCCTCAAATGTCTGGGAATGGAGACATGCTGTTGGTTTTTATAAAGAAGAAGATGTGTATGATAGCAAATCATTGTGCTCTGTGTTGTTTCATTGAGTTTCATTAACCAGACTTGCAAGTACTCTGATGTAAACTATAATTAAATAGTTTCTGAAAAAACTATAAACTATAACTGTTATACCTGGTCCCTTGACACTGTTACAGAGGTTATCAGTGAGATTGTCCACAATGTCCAACAGGAAGGAGAAGTCAGCCACATTGTACATATGAATGTCATCCGGATCAGTGGCAATGGACCTCAGCTCATTCTCATCTGCATTCTTCACACCTTAACAACAATGGTTAAGTCAGGTCATTCCCAGTTTGATACATACAGGAATTGTACTTCGTACAATAGGCTGGTCCAAGTCAACAGAAATTAACTTTTGCTTACCGATGGCGTAGAGCTCAATGCCCTGACCACGCAAGTTCTGAGAGTTTACAATGACATCATCCTGGGATTTGCCATCAGTGATCAAAACACCAATCTTTCGAGAGTTGGGTCTCATCCCGACATTCTCTTTGAAATTGTTCTGAAGAATGTAGTTCAAAGCCAGACCTGCAATGAAAATGTCAATGTGTATTTTCACACTCACACACAAATAAACTGATACAGAATCTACAATTTCATACCATGTCAACAGAAACAGAAGACATCAAACACAAGAAAAAAATAAAAATAATAAAGAAACAGACTTAAGTACCAGTCAAGGTGTTTCCTCCTTTGTAGGGCAAATTAGACACAGCTTCCAGGAGTGAAGCTCGGGTTCTATGAGCATCCAAGTGCCATTCAGTCTTGGGGTCTCCGCTGTATTGAGCAAGACCTGAAGACACCAAACACATTAGACCAACTCAAAGGGACCATTTTTGTTCTATTAGTAATAACCATTTGACCTGCAGACCCACCAATTTGGACCCTTTCTGGGCTGATGTCAAAGACTCCCACCATACGGGCGATGAAGGCCCGAATGGTCTTGAAGTTGAGACGCCCAATACTCCAGGAGCCATCCACTAGCAGCACAATGTCAGCCTGTGCAGTGGTCTTGCATGTCACCTCTGAGAGAGCAGAAGTTAATGTGTTATAATTGGATAAAAGTGAAAATTTTCACAAGGAGCAGTTCCACTGTCATGGTGTGTGTAGTGAATTATAATAATGTAGAAGGTGTTCAAAGAAATGTGTGAGTAAAAGGAAAGAAGGAAAGTTAATTTTATAAAAGGACATCAAAACAGTTAAGGGAATGCTTAGCGAAAATCTCCACAAGCAAGCAGCATTCCATCTTTACTTCTCTTCGTTTTCCGAAGATTATTTATCAGAGAGCTTTGATTTTCCAGGTGTTACAACTATTATCTTCCTGTGCTGTGGCATGTCAAGGCCGTATTTCTTTCAGTTGTTTTGTTTGGATCCATGAGTTCGTCCTAAGCAGCAAATCAGGAGAAAATGGCCTTAATGGCCCATGACATATCCATCCAAGGCTTCCATGGGAGAGATTTGTGTGCCCTCCAGAACAGCGAGGTGATATACAGATCCTGTGTTTTCCAAACAGCTGTGTGATTACAAGGAAGGCATCTGATCCTTGGCACCTAAAAGCAGGCTGCAGATGTGCAACAGGGAAAGGCAGATGTTGCACTAACTGCCACTGCAACTGAAAACAGGTTATATGTTTGATTTACAGATCAACAGACATCAGTAGCTAGGTTTTCACTGACAGCGAGGAAGGGAATACAGAGAAAGCTTGCAAATGTATAAAAACATGCCTACTAACACACATCTACAGCAGGTTGGATGTAAAGGTACAGAGCAAATATGTTCAAGTCAAATTCAAAATATAAGTATATATAAATAAGTAGTTAATTAATTAGAACAAGGTATAAAAGGGAATGTTTCCACAACTGTAACTTTCTCTGCTTTTAAGCTCTAGTTGCCGAGGACTAACCTGTAGCTAGTTGATATATGACTTAGTTAGACTTAGAAGGAAGTCCACTTGCCATGACTCAATTTCCAGATAACCTCACATAAATGACTGACAATCTTCAGCAATATAAGTCAGAGTGGGATCGTCTCAGTACTTCTTTGTTATATTTTAGAGCTGGAAACTGTCACTGACTCTGCATCTGCCTCCTTATTAGGGCCTGTAGCTGAGCAGTCAGGCTGACCTTTCCAGTGTCTCCCAGCAAACACAACCATTTTCCCTACTCATATTTACTGCCCGCCTGCTTTGCTCTGACTCACAAGGTAGTAAACTTTACACTATATAATGACAAACAGATTATAAGCCTGTGACTCAAATCTATACTGGCTGTATATGAACGGACCGGGCTGGAAATACAAAGCGGACATCCAAAGTGACAAAATGAAGGAAGCAAGAAAAGAGCAGATGGATGGAATTGCCATTACATCTGCGATTTCATGAGACGTAGAGGAAAGGCATTTAGAGAAACTCTTTAACTTTTATGGGGCATGGATTTAGAGTTTATTTTCTTGAGCAAAAATTTATAAGGTGATACCATCTAAGATGTCTTACTGTTTCTGCCGAGAGACATAATATCCTGGAGACACTGCCTGAAAGCTGATGACAGGCATTGTAACAAAATGACTAAAACCATTAGTTTTAGCACACAGTACAACTTGCTTTCTCTGTTATTCCTTTCATTACATAATACATACGTATGAGCATATATATGGTTTTAGAAATTAGTATTTCACTTTACTTGGTGTCCCAAAAGATGGAGGATCAGGTCCATCACTTAGAGTGGTTTTCTCCTGTCCAGCCAGCGGCACACTCTCTCCTCCATCAAACATACCAAACACATTCACTGTGTATTTGGTACTAGCTCTGTAGACCCAAAATCAAATTATTTTCTCAATATTCACATGATATGTATTAGAATGTTTTTCAAAGTGTATTTGACTATGACAAACAGCAATCAGTCTGAAGACACACCTGAGCTCCTCTAGCACCACAGTGTTGTCATAGGGACCAACCATAAGTTCTCCAAGGTCAATTTCCTCCCCTATAGGGTGGAAAGTGACTCTGTAGCCCTTAACATCCCCGGGAGCAGGGTCCCACGTTACTCGGAAACTGGTCCTGGTAGGCTCTGAGGTTTGAAGGTTCCTAGGACCTTTGTAAGGTGACACTGGAGGGGAGACAAATTACAAGATTAACAATATTGGACAATATGACATGGTTAAATAATCCAAACTAACTCTTGATGTACTACATAATGAGGGTGATAAACAATTATATACATTTACTGTAATGCTGTTTTAGTAATTTAGAATGAGACGATTATAGTTGTGATGGCAATGTGGTAATGGATAGTTCAAGTTTTCCTACACTTTGCAACAGACAGAGCAAGATTTGTGGCGTGGTGAATAATAGACCAACGTACATGTTGTTCCTTCTCCTTGCCTAGTTTTGCCTTCTCCAAAACGGTAGACTGGCACAACATTGATGTCGTAGGTGGTGAGGTGAAGAAGGCGTCGCAGCACGGTGGAGGTAGTGTTACCAGGCACTTTGGCTGCTAGCTGACGACCTCCTTCCTTGGGTTTGTAGGTAACGCGGTAGCTGATAACATTTCCAGGTGCTTTTCGCCACGTCACCTTCATGCTCTTCTCTGTCTCTTCTGAAACCACGATTGCTCTGGCAGCAGCTGAAACTGCAAGGATAGAAAAAAAGCAACAAAGGTTTAAAAAAGGAGGAATGACAAATCTGTGCTAAATGAGCGCTTAACCACCTATGGAAATATAAGCAGCATAGTTTTTCTGCTGGTAAACTAAACAGTAATGTGCTTGGCTACAACACAGTCTTTCATGTGGCTCTGCTTAGTTTCTAAATGCGTGAATACAAAATCAACCAGATATTTCAGATTTTCAGAAGTATACTACATTAAACAGGCCCAAATGTACATGATTGATGTTTGTGATGCATGTTTAGTTGGTGGCTTTGGAAGCCAGGCTTAAATGTGTTGAATTTGAGCAGACCCATAGTTTTAATCTTTCCATTGTGTGTCCATAGAGTGTTACTTATTTTCAGAGCGTCAACGGCTGTGTGAATTGCAAGACACTTCAAAACAAGCTCAGGAAAATATTCAGAACACTTTAGAGGGAGAGCTTTTATTACCGGAAAAAAGTAGCGCATAAATGTTTGCCATCTGTGGTTCAGTCTAGTGAGAAGAAAAGTGAGCAACAGATAGCGAGTACGAGGGGAAGGAAGGAATGAGCGAAGGTAATACCCAAGTCTACAAAGCTGCCCTGTGGCTGTGTTTGGTGTGTATGCCACCTTTCATTTGACTAACTGTGAACAAAGCTTCACTCAATGTGCTCTCTTATTCAAGCATGAGTGTCTAAAACAAGGAAAAGCTTGATGTCTATATACGCGCTGCATCTCCCATGAAAACCGGATGCAGGTGTGCTGGACATGTAAAGACGATATATTTAATGGCTCAGGCAAATGCAAACAGCTATGACATTGCCTTTTAACTAAACATAATGAACAGAACATAACATCAAGTGTTGCTAAGGTATTTCTTTTCCTACCTAACACAAAAAAATTACAGTTAAACAGTGTTTGCTAAATAGCTTTTAAACTTGCATAACTGGACAGGATGGAATGCTGATCTCTTAAATTCTATGATATGTTTATAAGAAGAATGGCTGGATCTGCATTCTTGGCATTTAAAATTATCATCTTAACAGTAACACGTGATAAAAAACTGTTTGAAAACTTCTGACCCTTTGCATTCTTAGAGCATGTCTTTTGTACTTTTATGGTCACAGAGTTAAAACAGATGTACCTAGCCTTACATTTTCTAGGTAATCACAAACTAAGATATCCAGAAACTCAAAAAGTATAGGGCATAAAAGAATTAAAACACAGAGAAGTTAGCTCAAGGTGGAAGTGTAACTTACTATCTGTGGTTTCCTCTCCAGCCAATGGTTGGCCCTCTCCATGGCCATAGACAGCAAACACAGAGACCTGATAACGTGTCTCTGGGGTGAGACCCTCCAGGATAGTGGCTGTAGTGTCGCCTGGTATTGTCTTTTCCCCACTCTCTTCACTGAACAGAGATTTCCACCTGATGCGATATTGACGGACATTACCTGGGGCCGCAATCCAAGACACACCAAAACTTGTGTCTGTGACATCTTTGGTCACCAAGTCTCTCGGTGAACCAAGCTCTGTGAAGAAATCAAAAGTAACAGATTGAAAAAATATAGGTCAAAGTATTTACATAAACAGAATATTAAGAAACACTACAGATACATTTTACATACACAAATGCAGAACAAGATGGGGGACTTACTACTAAGTACAAATTGCTTCAGGGAGCTACATCCCAGTGATTGCTTTGTACAGGTGGTATTGATTTCTAATGCAAACATACTGTAGGTTTGATTATGTGAGGACAAAACACTTACAACAATCACTCTTCTGTATGTGCTTTAACCCCTTAGGATCTGTTTCAACAACCTGATTTTCTCCCTTCACAATCAGAGAGTGCTGGAAAAATCTCTGCAAAACTAATCACACATCACATAGTCTCTCAGCACCTCTCCTAGCAGCACTTTAATTTTCCACTGAAATAAAGGAAACCAGATCCATAAAAGTGTATTTTCTAAAATTGCAGATGTTGCACTCTCCCTTCCTCTCCTTCACTCGCTTTTCCTGAGAGACAGAGTGAAGGTCCAGAAACAGAGTGAAGACAGTTTTGCAATGGTGTTTCATGATGAGCAGACAGTATATACAGTACTTGACTGAGGAGGAGGCTCATGTTAAGAGGGACCCCAAGACTTGCTGCATAAAGAGGAGCTGTATGTACTGCAGGAGGATAGTTACATAGTGTCCTTCCCAACCCCTTGGATCATGATCCTCATTCAAGCCACTAAGCATCTATATGCTAGCCCTTAATGACAATATAATCACAGGAAAAGAGAGCAGAGAATAACAGAGCAGAACAGCTGGGTGGTCTCTCTCAAACCTCATTCTTCAAACTTCACCAAATGAGGTTGGATAAAAAAAGCCATTTGCAAAGAATGAGATGCAACACAAATTTACCACCAAGTGCAAAGCATGACTATTTTAAAATGCTAGGCGACCGTACTGCAAAAATAACAGCCACTGTGCCTATCTGTCACACTATGACTCCTTCTCAGCATCAATGCATGACAGATGAATAGGAAACTGATGTGAAACAGATACAACAGAAGCAGCCATGTCTGCCAGGCAAAGCGATCTACACCTTGAGAGCAGAGGCCAGATATGAAGAGTAACGGCCACGACCACAAACTCATGAAAGGTTCCAGATTTTGGAGGATCATGAAAAGATTTTGAGCCACTTATAAAAATCCAGAGCAACAATTTTTGCCAAGCATATACTTGGACTTAACTAACAGTACTGTTTGTTGAAGTTTTTAGCTAACATTGAAAACATGGAAAAATATGCTGAGAGAAAGAGTGTGAGCATTACATTCAGCAAGCAGCAAACCCTAACACACTGTTTCAGAGGAGTAGCAGACCAGCTCCTATTATTACAAAAAAACAGTAGAAATGCACTCATCAATCCTCAACACCAGATTATGTGAATCCCAGCTTTCAAATATGTTAATGCTGCACTTGATCAGAAATAATTAATTCCAGGCGCTGCACACAATGATTGTACTATAAAAAAAAAGTCAATTAAAACTCAAAACAAATGGTGAAAAACACATGAAAAAGTGTTTCTTTGCATAGTGCATGCATTATGTGTATTGGCGGCTTTGACAGTCTCAAACAAATGTATTGAAATGTCTTGAAATTTTAGTGTCTTCAATATATACACTGTAGAATAATCCCTCCAAGGAGTCTATTCTCAAATTAAAACATTGGACAGAAATTCCCATTAAAGCCTCACCCACATCTCTTAAAAACCACATGACACAACTAAAGATTTTTTAAAAGTTTTCCTACAGGGCATGTGCTGACATAACCTTCACATCTGCAGCCAAAAATTTCTGAAGCTTGAAAATATAAATGATTGCGCTTGTGAAAAACATCAGTGCCAGCAGTTAGGAAATATGCCTAGGAATCACTTCCACCTTATTTTGAAAATGATCTTATATAATAATAGAATTGATTGTATACCTTTATGTGGCTGTTAGATACTTTTTTCCATAAAGTCACAGTATATTTTCACATACATTTTTGGTACTAGATAGTAGTTATTTGGATCTCACTTGATAAATGATAGACGCTAGGTTAAAAGACCCACCTACGCTTTGCTTTACTGAATTGTGCTTATTCTGCAAACTTCCCCAAAGTCAATCCAGGAAGTACATCTTTCTCTCAAATTACCATCTCAGCACTGGCACCCACTTCAAACTTCCCGTACTTTATTGCTTTTGGTTCACTAAGACATACAGCTGAGCCACAACGATGAAGCCGTCAGTGTCCGTGTGCCAAGGCTGCCTGTCTCTGGCCTTTTACCTCAAAGGACCTTTAGACTGGTGGATAAAAACTGTCTGGTACTACCTCTGAAAGAGTCTGGCTGTGCCTAAATGTATCCAAAGGCATAACTTTGAGAGGAAATCAAACCAAGATGCTACAATTTCACCAGGTGTTGTGCTGCTCTATAGTTAAAGATTATTAAAAAGAATCCCTCTGGCACTTCTTAAAATATTTGTATTGTCATGCAAGTAGTTAATTATTTTAGAGATGGGCATAGTGGCTGTACACATGACCTCTTAATTATGTGCTGAACTTTTCGAACAGGCCACCCTGAGGCATTCTGGTTCACACATGATACACAATTTTTTCTACTCATCCTCGCCCTAGCTCTGCCTCTGCTTGTCCATTGCCCCACCCTGAAGGAAGAACAGACAGTTTTCCCTGAGACCAGACAGACAGCTCACACAGCTTTCAAGGTCCTCTTAGGTAACATCTTCCAGATGTTGGATACAACTCCCTCTTTTTAAGTAAATAATTTTGCCGAGTTAGTGTACAATATCCACATTTAGAAGTTCATATAAGCATTCGTTAATACACCTTGTCTGCCCTCCTTCTGAGTCATTTTAGGATGTTATATCTCAGTCATACTCAGGGCTTCTGTATTGGCTGCCATTCACTGTTGAATGCCACAAGGGATTCTTTGTGAGAGTCACTCTCTTCCAGTTCTCGCCTACGTGGACTTCACAGAGAGAATCATTCAAATTGAGTGGCACTCAAACAACGAGATCAGTGTTGAGACACGCTGACGTCATGACAGCTTAATACAGATGACTAAACAAAGTGCTTTGTCATGGAGTTCTTTCTTGTGGAGGTGTGTGGCTGATGACAGTGACAGTGCAGATTTGACCTGTGGACACTAACTCTATAATCCAAAACCAAGCCCTCTGGTCAATGTGTAAATAGAGAGGAAAAAAAATAAAACGCTAAAGTCTAATTAAAGATGCAAGCTACTTGCACAGAAAGGTCAAAATCTTCTCTAAGCTTTGAACTTTTAGGGAGGGGCAAGTGATGTAATTTTATCAGTTTTACTCCATGTTGGACTTTAAAAAATGCAAATACAAATTAACATTTCCCTTAGCTTTTGTACCCTTGAGTAAATCTCTGAGGTTCCTTGCCTCTTGAAAAAAAAAATGAACACAATAATACATTTGTCTATTCAGCATTACCCACTTGCTGAGCCTCCAGCCACAAAGCATTTGTCACATTTCTGTCACACTTTGGCTACAGAAAATTCTACCATGCCTCAAAGGTTTCAAATTAGACATTAGCAATGTAATATAAAACATTCTTTCCCTACCTTCTAAGGTGGTTCCTACGCCCAGAAGAGGATCACCAACACCAGAAGAATAGCGAGCACTAATGAAAAGCTCATATTCAGTGGCTGGTTGGAGGTTCTTTAGCACTGCCTGGGTAGTATCTCCCTTCACAGATATCTCCTTCCTATCACCACCCTCAGCAGGTTTGAAGGCAATGCGGTACTGAAGAACATTTCCTGGAGCAGCCTGCCATGCCAGTTTCATTGTAGATATGGTCTCATCAAAGACACGAAGGTCACGAGGAGAACCACGGACTAAATGGAAATAAAAATCATTCAAACTCTCGCTCATATTTTTCCATACAAAAGTTCATGTTTAACTGTTTTTCACTTAATGTTAACAAATTACTTCCTAATGGCCAATAGCTTTTCCAACTTACCTTCCTTAGTGGTACCATCCACTTGCATCTCATCCCCAAGACCTGTTGCATACTCAGCTGACACAGATACACGGTAGGTAGTGATTGGAAAAAGCTCCTGGAGAACTATTGTAGTCTCTGTTCCAGTAGTCTCGGCTTCCAATGTCTCCCCACCACCACTCAGTGGAATGTAGGAAAGGCGATATCTGATCACCGGACCTGGAGCAGCTTGCCATGACACCCTAAAACTGTTTGTTGTCTCCTCAGTGACTCGTAAATTTTGTACAGCGCCTTGCTCTAAAAAAAGAAAAAAAACATTATAGATACTAAATAAGCTCATTTAAATGATTTTAGTATTCGATATAGTCAGAGTAAATCTGGCCTACCTTCAAGAGTGGTCTCTTCACCGGTCAAAGGGAAACTGTCTCCTTTGTCATACTGAGCAAAGACATTGACCTCATAGGTGGTGAGGGGATAAAGGTGGGGCAGAATGACTGTTGTGGTATCACCAGGCACTGCCATGGAAATATAGTCTTCAGTGACATCTTCAGCCTTGCGGAAACGCACCAGGTAAGACAGGACATTGGTAGTAGGTGCTGTCCAGGTGGTACGAAAGCTTCTGGAGGTAATCTCAGAGAACTTCAAGTCACTGGGTGGAAGCAGACCTGAAAATCACAGGTTATTTGTTAAAGCAGTGCACAGGTCTTTATCATGTAGACTCAGGAATTGGTCCTACCATGATAATATTTTTTAGCAAATATGTGAAGTTTATGGGGATGCTGTAACTGTTTTATTCCTCTCTTTTCTCTGTTCACTGTCTTGGCCATTAATAATTTGTTGTAACACTGTTCAGCTAACAGCGTTTATTTGCATGGAATGCTACACTAATTGCTGTATATTTTTGAAACTATAGGCTTCAGTATCATTGTATTTAAGTATGGTATGTAATGTCATTTTATAACTCTGTGGAACAGTCTGGGGTGTTTTTTTATTAAAAGTATGGTCACATTCAAACAGCACTATAGGTGATGGTAAATAAATGTAACAAAGCATGTATGTAGTTTTGTGTTATGGTTACCCACAAGCTATAGACAAGTGAGATTAATATATTTTGCTTGTGTCCTGGCAGTCTTTTATGCAATATTATATTGCTTCGTTTTCTTGCCATTTTATTGACTACATTTTTACAACGACCAGGGCAACTGACAGTCAAGTCACAGAATACCTAGCAGGGACTGTATGGACCAACAGGGAGGTACTTATAGCAAATGGAAGTCATCCTCATCAAGAGCCTATGGGTCTACACTCCACTATCATTTTACTTACTTCTCTTTTTGATGTTGAGGAGCTCTTGCTCAATCCTCAGACAGATGGACTGTGTCAGCTCTTTGGAGATCCTCTGGAAGGCATCAAAGTCCTCCACCTCAAACACATGACTGTCTGCTGGGGGATTTGCAATGGCCTCCAGCTCAGACCTCACTGCATCCTTTACACCAACAGCAAAGATCTCCACATCAACATTCCTTAGACCCGTTGCTGCATTCTTAAAAGAATCTGATGATTTTCCATCTGTGATCAGGACCATGACACGGGGGACATTTTGTCTCGCTCCACGGCCACTGACAAAGATCTTCTCCCTGACATAGGTCATGGCTTTGCCAGTATTAGTGGAGCCTCCACGGTAGGGGAAGGTGCGCACAGCTTTGACAACAGCATTAATGTCATGGTGGGTATTGAGGGCAAACTCAGTGTGTGGATCTCGACTGTACTGGACCAAGCTAATCTGGACTTTGTTGGGTCCAATGTCAAATGAATTGACCAGAACTTCCAAAAAGGCACGGACTTTGGCAAAATTTTGTAATCCAATACTATATGAGCCGTCAACCAGCAGTACCACATCAGCCTGCACATCAACTCCCAGGGAACACTCTTGAAAAAAAAAAGCAAAAACATCATGAGTTACTTAAAGTCTTATATGGCATCCATGCTGAAGCAGCAGTTAACAAGTGAGGAACTTAGTATAACTAACACACAGATACTGAGAAACTGAGCCATGACCTTTTCAACTTACCTGTTGATACCTTTACGGGCTGGGTCTTTTCCATGGCCATGATGGGTTCACTGGGAGTCAGACCTTTGAGTGCATACAAGCTGATCTCATACTCAGTCTCAGGGGAAAGGTCACGTACATTGATGGATGTCTGAGTGGATCCAATGTATAGCTCTTGGCGTTTCATTCCAGTTAGCATGGGAATGAGGGTAAGCTTGTAGCCTGAGATATCACCCAGGGAGGGATCCCATGTAACTCTCATTGACTTAGATGCAATTTCAGTGACCTGCAGATTAGAGGCTGGCTCCACCACTGAGAAAAAAAATTACAGCAATGTTAGCTTGGAGAAACACACCATTTAGACATCTTATTACACACGCTTTTCAGATTTTTAAAGCATCACAATGTTTGCTGGGCAGTTTGTTAACAACAGCAGTACTTCCTATTCACGTCAAAGCCATAGAACCCCATAAAAGTCATAATTTGACTTACATTCTTCTCCACTGACCAGAGAGCTCAGCTGCTCATCAACACCAGAGCACACCTCTCTGATTATCCTTTTCTGTACTTCTTGGATCAGGTCAAAGTTGGGAACATTGTACACATGTTTGCTGTAAGGTGCAGAGGCCATTTCTTTAAGTTCATCCTCATCTGCTCCCTTGATGCCTTAGTGGAAAAATGTAAGGTAGAACAACATGAACTCATACTTTTTTATAGTGCTGAAAGTTTATTATATTACACTATTGCATTCTTTAGAAAAAAACAACAGCATTTGACTTTTACCAATTTACCAAGTCAAATATAAATTTCAAATGGAAATAAAATGGTTTCCAAGAGCAGGCAGACTTTTTACATGGGAGAGCACAATTCAACAAAACACTGAATAATAAACTATACCTAGAACAAATATTTCCACTCCAATGTTCCTAAGTCTTTTGGCATACTCCTCGACTGGGTCTTGAGATTTTCCATCAGTGATGATCATGGCTACCTTTGGAAAAGCTTTCCTGGATCCAGCCGCCTCCGTGAAAATATTTTTCAGCAGGTAATCTATGGCATCACCTATGTGGCAAAAATGTATGCATATATATATATATATATATATATTTTTAAATATTTGTTTTTTCATTCTTGCATCAATATCCTTAAATTATATGACAAGACATTAAACATGTTTAAAGTAATGTTCAGCTCAATATTACATACAAACACCTTACCGGTCATAGTATTTCCTCCCTTGTAAGGTAGGGAGGCGATTGCCTGGAGCAGGTCTCCTCTTCTGTTGTAACGGGTGAGGGGGAACTCTGTGCGGGTGTCTGTACTGTACTGAACCACGGCTACCCGGGTTTTGTCTTCACCGATGTCAAAGGCCCCAGCCAGGGCACCAATGAAACTACGAATGTGCTTAAAGTTCTCTCTGCCCACACTCCATGAGCCGTCCACCAGAAAAACTAAATCTGCTATTGCACTGACCGAACATTCTGGAGAAAGACAATGGAGAAAATAAGCCAGAAAACCATTAAAACTATGTATCACATTTTGATTGATCCAGGTTAAGAACAGTTTGGGTTTCACTAGTGGCTCATGAAAAGTGTAAAGACTTAAAATGCAGGAAAGCACATACATTTTGTCTCAAGTGAAACAAAATTCCGAGACAGAAATGATCTAGACTGGCTGACTGCTATTAAGCAGTGCCAAACAGTGGGCTGGTATAGTTATTCCGACAGACGGAGGCAAAAATTGGGTTTTATAGAGTAAACCTTCAGCAAAGGTTCCACTAGCCATGTTTAGTTTTATACTTTTAAATCCTGTGGGGATTTAAATCATAGATGGACTTCTCTGTAACATGACATATGTTGAAATGACTGATGTTGAAATAATTAGAATTTATGTAGATAAAATTTATTCCTCATTCCCCCAGGTATCATTGACTCTAATTGACTGTACACAGTTTCCTATTATCATATTTGGGGAAGAAGTATTTCCACCTGTCAGTCACTATGTCTCATGACATAAGCAGATGACAATTTTAAAAGGGGAAATTTTATTAAGACACAGTTTTAAAACAGTTTAAGGCACAGCATTTGATTCTAGGTGGCACAATGAATAGGTTGTTGCTTAACAACCCCTTCTGCTCTCCCGCCAATCCACAACGCATAACAGAACTTTTGTCTCCAAGCTCCAAGCCTTCTTTTCTTTTTTTCTTGACGTGTCAACTGGTTTAAACCAAGACCCTGTATGTGCCTTTTGAGTCACTGTCAGAGAACCCTGTCTGTTTGCCCTTAGACAACCCTAACAGAACATAAAAAATGTATGCCTGACCAATTTATTCCTTGGGAAAAAACGCTGATAGTCATGAGGGGGAAAATGTATTTAAAAAATTGGAAAACTAGCCTCGTTCAGGTTTTGGTTGAAACTACAGTAAACATACTCACTGAATGCATCTGACAGTGGCTTTCTTGGGCCTCGATCACTGGTGTTACTGGACTGAACTGAAAAACAGAAAACACTTTGTGAACTGGCATCAAACATTGCCGTCTCTGTCTCACTGTGTGTTTTTTCACAGTGAATAAAAGACAAAAAATTCAACAGTTTATAAATGTTGGTCGACAGAATCAAAACCATATGCACACAAACACATATCTTTATGCTGCATTAGCTTTAAACTGTGAGAAATTCAAAATGTATATAAAAAACAGATATTTTCTACTTTCCTACATCACATATTTAGATAAAAAAGCTACAAAAAGAGACATATCTGGATGCTAGTGTACCCTTTGTGCTTGCACTGGCATTACTTACTCAATCATACTTACTTATAGTTCTCATACTGCATTTTCTGTAAAAATGATTATTCACTGCTATCGTTTCAACTGGAAATTTAAAAAAAAAAATTTTCTCAAACAATGTAACAGATCTCCTTATGAAATGTGTACTTACTGGTCAGTTGCCCAAAGATGGGTAAGCTCTCCTCTGACCCATAATAGGAGTTTATGGACACTGAGTAGTCCACGTCAGGAGTCAGGTCAGTGATTGAGGTTGAAGTGGTATAGGCATTGAGGGTAAACTCTCTAGATGGTTCATCTAGGAGCAGATATGAAACAGTAAATCAACTGTTGGAGTAAGGTGTTTGTATTTGCTTTATATGTAAATACTGGTGCTGACTCCATACTGACCTGCATCTGATACAACTTGTATTTTGAAGCCCTCAATTGTTGAGGAGGGTCTTGTCCATGACATATCCACTGTGTTCTCATTTAGAATTTTAAATTTCAAGTCAGAGGGAGGTTCCACTGCAAATAACAGATGGAATACTGTTAAATCAAGTAATGCAAAGGTGTGTATGAATATGGTAATATTTATGATCAAATCAAATAAAGCATTTTTCAAGCATTCACACTAATCCCAACACAAACACTTCATGACTGAAGTGGACTTGTTTGTTGTTGGGGACAGAGACATAGCACTGACATCCATTTGTGAGGGTGACAAGTAAAGAACACGTGACAACATTGAAAAAAAGTGTGAGAAGCCATTTTGGAACAAAATGGCATTTGTTTGAGTTGCCCAACCAAGATGGCCAACAACTCAAGCACTGGAATACACAACATGTGCACTCTACCAAAGTGCAAACACTGAGTGAACCATCCAACACATGCTGAGTGCAGTCATTACAACGCATGCCTCAACCACATAACTCAACTGCTATTATGATGGAGCTGATCTCAGCATTACAAAAATATAACAGTGACTACATTCTTACGTTACTGATTATACAATGGAATTGAGGTTGCCATACAGTTGCTGACGTAACTCTTGACAAAATTGAACACCATATGTTATATATACATTGTATATAAACATATTTCAAAGACAAAAAGTTGTTTGTTGTGTATTTGGTTAAGGCTGTCTACACAAGTGGCACACATCCATTGCAAACCTTTTAAAAAGAATACACAATTCGTCGCCGGAGACTCTTGTGTACTTTTTCATTGGCAGAATAATGCATGAGACGGCATGAGAGAGTGAAATTACTTTAGATACTTAAAAGACTATTCAGATGTAATGGGTCAGAGAAAGTGTGTACATTACAATAAATACAAGAAAACACATACAATGTGACAAGACCACACACCTTCACACTGAGCTGATTTGATTACAGCTTCATGCATCATGTACATGAGAAAGTTGTTTAGTTCAACAACTTTGATTGACTGGACGGTAGTTTCCATGTACAGTTGGGACCACACAGACACAGACGACAAACGTATTTTAAAATGATATTCTTTCTTACAGCTTTTTGGCTACCAGCTGACAGATTATGAACAGTACAGCAGATCAGGTGTGACAACATTTAGTCTGTGTTATTTGCATGCAGGAAAGTCATATCACTAACATAAAACAATGATAATTAAAGTCAAGTCATTTAAGAGTTGAATTTAAAAAGTTGTCCCTTTTAGCCAAAATGTCCACTATCATTTGCACTAACATACATTTAGTTTTGACTTTGTGATCTCTTCATTCATTAATTAGTGATTAAACACAATTGTTGTTGATGTTCCATGCATCTTTGCTCAAAAGGTTAGATGATTAAACAGAACATTTGTGTTTCAAGATGAAAATGTTTCAGTGTGACACAGTAAACAACTGAACAAACAGAAGAGAAGATAAAATGAATGGAATTAATTTTGTGAGAATATTACAGAAATGAATGACGTTAGCATGACGTTACTTGCATTGACTTGAAATCATACCAATCCATGCAGAAGATTGTAAGGTGCCAGCCAAGACCTTTGCCATGTTGGTGCATGCTAGCTGTAAAGTAGAATAAGACTGCCATCGGAGGCAAGAATATCATCATAAAATATACTTCAGAGGAGGAAGTCATAGCTTGGGACAAACTGAATACACAAGCACATGACAAACAGGAGGTCACTAAATACTTAAGAACTGGGATTGGAGGATCACCAACCTGGCATATCAACTCAAGGAGCCCCGATGGGCCGTGTTCCCACTGATTTCTCCGTGAGTACTCATCTCCAACAACAAATGGTAAGGTCTATGGAAGTGTGTGTGGGAAGGACGTTTGTGTATGCAGGCATACATGAGTGGTGAGGGGGCTGATAAGTAACAGCAAAGCAAGCAGCAAATGGTGTTGTAAAATTAAAAAAAAAAGGTTCTAGACGGGTCTTCACTTGAATGGCGTACTTGCCACTTCCTCGTGACAAGATGGTGTGTGGATCTCACTTCAGTTTATAACAATGTCTTTAATCTGGTTTTAAAATATACATGAGAAACAAAGGTGGTTTGTCTAAATAATCTCTGGTATGTTACTTGGACCTTCTGTTGTTGTATTCTGCTGTTCTTGTAATATGTCCCATCACTTCCTAATAAAGGACATTTCTGGCTCCCATGGGCCAGAGTCTGGCTACTGTTCTGTCAGTAACCTCCTTCTCCAACCAGCCAGCCAACCAGCTATCCTGGTCTGAGCTACTGCCAGGAGGAGAGACCAAGCCGAGGAGGAAAGAACACTGACTCTCCCAAAGAGGCAGGACAGATGCCAAAGTAATTCCACAACATGTGCTGACATTAAACATTACTGCATATTAACTTTCCATATGTATTGCAACTCAGCGTTTTTGTGAATGCCCACAAAGAAGCCTGAGAAAGACTCTTTGTCTTTGTGCTGTCTGAGGATTAATTTGCTATTCTCGTATTTCATCTTTCCATTCCGTTAGTGGAGATATGTGAGGGTAGACGTTGGACTCCTCTCACCCCTCCAGAGAGCTTTGAAAGGGAAAAATCTGAAGGTTTCCATACCATATTACCATATGACATTACTTCTCCGTCAAAACTACTGACACATTGTTAACAGTCTGACACGTTAGCTCTTTTGACATGTTCAGCAAGTGTTTAATTGTTACTGAAAAATAAACATATGCAAAAAGTGATTCAAGTTTGACACTAAGTATAATAATATTTTTTAAGCACTTGCATTTCCCTTGTGGTCATTCCATTTATTAGACTTTATACCAACAAAGTCCAATAAATGGAAGGTAAATACTTCTTAAAGAGGATTCTTTAATTTTTCTGAGCATGTTTTATGTTTGAGGCATAATTTTTGCTATTCTGTCTTAAAACACCTACTCACTGATACAACTACACAAAAAACAATGCAGAGATTTACACAAGTTTACAATATACTAGTACAACCTTAGCGGAAGCATTACAACATTATAACATGACATGCCAATGCCAAGGATCTTCCAATTTTTGTTTTGAAGAAACTGAAGTAGCTTGCTATTATAAAAGTGAAAACATCAACAGCCCTGCTAAGGCAACATGTCCTGCTGTTTAATGTATTCAGTTAGAAATCTGAAAATAAATGAATTCAGTGTGGTTGGTTTCTTATATTTGGCAAACATTAATGGGAAATTTGCTCCTAAAGCATTGGTTTAAACCTTCCGAATTATAGAAGTATATATGAGTAAATGGGATCTGGATTTGGAATTTATATCAAAGCCCATAATTGGTCTTGAGAGGAAAAATCTGACAGAAACTGCTACAAATGAGGGTTAAAAAAATGACAATGAGTCAGTCAAAAGTCCAAAACATAGCATATACACATGAAATAAGAATATCTTTATTCATATTATCAGTACAGAGTTTTGTATATGATGACACTCATTTAAGACTAATACCCATATCATAAACAACTAGTGGAGATTGTAGGTAAAAAGAGAAGAAGGAGTTAAAGAGACAGGGTGTGATAGTGTAAGCTAGACTGCAGTCAGGTGGTTTCATTTACCTTGAGCATCTATGGAGGATAACAGGGCTGCAAGGAAGGCAGCTGTGGCCAGTGACAGCCCTATCTTCATGTTTAACTCTATAGGGTCAGCAACACATCAATCAGTCTGAGGACAAAAGGAGAAAACATGTTTAAGCTGTAGCTCGAGTGACTGAACTGCACTTTTAAAGTGTGGAATCCAGATTGATGACTCTCATAATTGAACCACTGCTTTTCATTTTGCTGAAAAAACAGCAAGCTTACACAACAAGTGCCACACCTTGCTGCCTCCAGCTGACACCTCGCCCTGAGGTAGCTGCTTAGTACTGGCTGACATACTGCGTGTATTCAGTAATGAAACAAAAAACAATAACACATGCCTCTCATGTTATATTTTCACAAGCATAATCTCAAAACCCAATCTCATTCTAGCTGTCTTGATAATTTTGCTGGTTTGCTCTGCAGCTCACTACATGCAGCCACTTTAGCCATGCATGGGTAGACCCCACCCAAGACCTAAGGGTCACCAAAACTCATCCTGTGATATTATAGATGCTGCAAATCTTAAAATAGCTTCTCTAACTCATCGTCTCCACTTTGATTAAATCTTTTTTTTTATGGGTTAGATTTTGTTCCATAGATTAATAAAGGAAAGTGGCCTTAACATGAACTCACCTAATATCATGAGCAGATTCACACAGTTTCTTTTTTTCTCTAATCATTAATTGTTCTAACATTAAATAATCTCGTGTGAGGGGGTTACTCTTAACTTAAGAATCACTACCACATCTGCCCAGTACTCTGTAAAAGCAGCTGTTCCACGGGTCGAGCACCCCGCCTGGTGCACAAACAAGAAAACTGCAGCTGTAGCGGATAAATGATGACTCCGATACAAGGAGCTCATAGTCAAATTTACAAAATCAGCATTAGGCCTAAAACACAGTTCATGTTACCGCCCTGCTACTGGAATAATATATCACGATATATATTACAATGATTGCGCTTGAAATCAAAGTTAAAAAATAAAAATAGAAAAACTTTTTTAAATCAACGTAAAACACGCATGCAAGACACAACTAACACACATTACTGCAAAATGCACCACAGCATGAAACAACATCAAAAATACAAAAATTATCCAAAACTGGTGAATTGTAAATTGCTTATTTAATATAAAAGTAACTAATTAGCAAATAATAAAAGTCTCTTCACTCACCAATTCAAATCCCCCAAAATGAACCAACCTAATTTCAGAGCAGCCTACTTTAAGCCTCCCCTGAAGAAAGTGAGAACTTTCAGGAGCTGCGGCTGGACCCCTCTCTCCTCTCTCTGGCTACTGGAAGCTCCGCCAGTAGACGTCCAAGAAGGAAAAGCCTCTTTCCAAGTGGGAAGAATCTTTCCACCACCGGCTACTTAATAAGGGGGCAGTCCCCAACTCTCAATTCACCATCAGACGCGCGTCTTACGAAACCTCTGCCTGTCAGTTGATGTATGTCCCCCGCTAAGACCGATCCACTGTTTGGAAATTACTTTTTTTTTTCATGCATTCCTTTGGTCTGGCAATTTAATGAGTTTCCAGTGGAAGTATGACTTCACTGTAGGGGCACAGTTGCCCAGACAACACTGTGAGGGGGAGTGTTTCACATACGCAACAGGCAACCAATTTATTTACTCTGACGTGAGCTGATATAAGTTGCAAATCTTCGCTTTGTAAAAAGAAATCCCAAAGTATTATGCACTGGCTATTCTCTCCAACATACAAAAACGCATAATAATAATAATAGCATTTATTTCACACACTTAATTATATGGGACATTAAAGAAAATGTAACTTTTGTTGATTGATGAATGTTGGTAAATGATTCAAGTTCCACCATTCCTGCCATCCACTGCCACAATCAAGGAGATCTTTACTAATAGTTTGTTGGTGCCATCTAGTGGTCCTAATAAAGACCTACACTAGATATATGTTAGGATTAGCCAAACAAATTTAATCTATCCTGTTAAAAATGCACCATTTATAGCACAGACTGTAGTCTCTCTGCTACACTGAAGCTTTGTGTATTAATGTAAGCTGGGTTTTGATCTTGTTTCTTAAGATAGATCAACTTAAAATGAACTTGTAGCTACACGTGTAATTAAGTTTGAAAAAAAAACACGAAACTATTTAAGGAGATGTAAGTTTTTATTATTTGCAGATCATAACTTCAATAAATAGTGATTTAGGGCGATATAGGACTTTCTTGATAGGAAATCAGAAATTAGCACAACAGAGAGTTGAGAATTGATGAATCTGCATTTCCTCAGTTCAGTTGGACAGTGAGTTCACTCACTGTGGTGTCTAAGGCGTTTCAGCTCTAACCAGTTCATACACAACATGTCCACTCCCTGCGAACAGATCAGACATGTATTACAGATGTGACTGGGGTATAGTGCAGGGTAATTAACCTGACTTCAAACAATGCTGGATGATTCATCGTCAAATTACAGTAATTCTACTTTCCAAGTCACTTTGGGAAATAACATGGGGTCAAGTCACTGGTTTGAAATGTGTTTTCTGCAAAAAGAAAAACGACTGTGAGATATGAAGTTAACCTGACTCAGCAAATCAACAGCTAACATACCAAACACAGTGAGAGTCATTGTGGCTTTGTAGGGTGTAGTGTCCTTTGACCCACCCTTCAGATGGATGGGTACATCACTATCCTCCTGTTTAAAGAACAAAGAATGAACACACACAGCTGGTTGAAAAAAAAGTATATTAAGGACTGCTCTTCTGTTTCTATAATATTTTCTACAAATAAAGATTTTGACATAACTCCTGCCAGTATGTTATTTGTGTTTGCTGGCAAAGATCATAATGTCTGGTTAACCATAGCAATTAAAGTGATGGTGTACATTGCAGTTATGCACATTTTCAGCCCTACGGAAGGATCAGCAATCCCTGCCGCAATGGAAAGTTGATTTTGCAACAGATTTTTACTTAGCAGCTTGCAAGCATAATTAGCATAACTACAACCTCAGTTAAAAAGGAAGGCCACGTAACGGGGGGGAATCCACTGATCTGTCAGGCTACAAAAAGGAGTAAATAATATGATGTTTTACTTGCTGCTTTACTGCTGAAAAGACTAATCAGATCAGTTACATAACGATCATAATTTCACTTTACAAACTGTTCCATTCCTATGATATATGCAATCTGTAATATTTCGGTAAGGAGTAAATACATACACAAGAAGTACGTCAATATGTCATCTTAAGACTAAGCTACTTTGACAGTTTGCATAGTTGGATCCCAGCTTCTGAAACATTGTTATGAAGATAAGATGGTGATAAGATGTATTCACATGTTTACACATGTCTGCACAGTTGTCTTGTCAAAGAAATGTACTCTATCTCAAATCGTTTTTGCTTTCCTGTCACAGTGTTAACAACCTGTCTGTGGCCACTGCTGGTGATAACCCTGCTGGAAATCTGTAGTGATACAATTACACTATGTGCCACTGAGTGACACAAAGTTTGGCAAGCTGACCTCCATCTGAGATGGAGAAATCACAATTTATGCATCAATGAAACACTAAACCTTGTTTCAAAACGTTTGATACAGTGAAAATGGCGGAAGAAAAATCTTCTGGTCAATTGCTGGTGTATTGCGTTTGTGTTAAAGAATTAATAAACTGCCAATATATGTATGACTAGAAATATATCATAGTTCTCGGATTGTTACCGTTATCTGCATTTTGACGGGGTCACATATGAGTAATTAGACATACTGTTAGATTAACATTACTCCAGTGTAAAATGACATGCTTGTTTACTTCTAAGTCACTAAAATCCTTACCTGTCTCACTTTACCGGCTTTTTCTCAGACATCTGGTGCCTTTCTGTCTCTTCGAGGTATTTTCAGTTCGGTGGGAGGGATTGTGAGAGATTCAAATAATATCAGAGATGGACAAGCACGTCTCTGATAACTCAAGTGATAAATGCTCAACTTGTTTTACCCCGACGAGTTATGTATATGTATAGTATCCTACCAAACACGGAAAAATGTGTCATTCAGTCGGAATGACATCATATAATGACAATTCAGTTTGTATTTATTAAACTTTAATCTAAAGCTAAAGGTAAAATTCCCTTAATTTCATGTTGTGGTTTGCTTTTAAGTGCTAGCAAGGTTAGCTAACGTTAAAAACGTAAATCCGAACAGTTTAGCAAGCTAGCTATCATGTGAACCATTAATTCAATATGTCACTTAGCAAATGAGTAAATTAATCAACTACACCACAACAACCCATCAAAAACAGTTTAGTGACAAAACGGTAATGGTAAATACAACAGGTTGAATGTCTCGCCTACGTCTTTCTTAATTTTGGTGAAAGTGTTGAATTAAAAGATAAAGGTTCACTAAAATAACAACCTACCTCCCTGTGGTCTTTTGTTGTGTGTTACTTCCGGTTGTGTGACACCGTTATCATTAGTGTGTTACTCGACAATAAGAATTTTTAAAACAGAGGAAAACTCCCAAAAAAAGCTGAAGTAGCTCTGGCTGTAGAAATTACAAATGGTACCAATACATTGACCAAGTTGTTTAATTGCACCTACAAACCTTATAAAAACCCATAAAATTCAAACTCAAAACAATGTACTACTCATGAACAAAACACTAACGCAATGGTATGACAAAAGATGAGTCAAAAGTGTATCATGGGGAAACGACTGCGATAATGTTAAAGTGCACATTATTTGGTCAACGTTGAAGAACACAAGATAAATTAACACAAATAGTGAAAGAAACTGAATTTTTGTGCTCTAATCAGCAACATACACCCGCCCAGAGTTTTATAACTCAGAATATAATGATGTAGGATAATATTTGAATCATTAATAAACATTAGATTGTACGAGTATTTGTAATAATTAAAAGAAAATAATAAAAACGAAAAGATGCCTTATGACTAGGTTTGTTTACACAACCAGTCACAGCTCACACAGTTTTGGTAGTACTTAGCATTTTTCTATGACTCTTCAAGAACAAAGTAATTACCAGAACATAAGCAGAGTCTCCTATATTCAAGATCATCTCAAAAACCACAGAGGTATGTCAATAAAACCTAATGATACATTCTTCAGCAGGACATAAAACAGTACATAATATGGACAAAAACTTTAAATACATACATCCTTCAGTAATTAAGCCATTCGCAAAGCACTGCTAAAACAAAAATACCGGTACAGTGGCAATGTTTAGATAAATAGAAAATAAAATATTTCTGTAGACAGGAAATGACATTCTCAGCAGCCAGCATAAAGCTACATGTACAGAGACAAGACTTTCTTCTTTTGCCTTTACATATCTTACACATAAACACAGCTGCTAGATGAGACACTTAAGACACTGCTGCCTTTACACAAACACACAGATGTTTACAGAGATCAGTGTATTCACGCTAAGACCAATAAGCAGTCCGCAACGGACGCTGTAGGGTCACCCATGCATGCAGAGACTGGTAAATGCAACACAGGAACCATTTAGTTTGGAATGTCTGCGCTGTTGTTGCGGGTGTCATATTTATGGTGGATGATGAGCAGGACCACACCCAGAAAGAAGCAGATGGAGCCCACAGTGATGTAGGCGATGCCCAGGAAGGGGTTCTTCCCACCCATCCATGAGATGGTGCTCAGAATCATCCTCTTGCGACCAGCGAAGCTGAGCACAGGGTAATCTGATTACACATTGTTAAAGAATAATGACTGGAGCTCCTGGACTGAGAGAAAATTACATTTCACAATAATATTTGAATAACTTTTAATATTACCTTAATGGACTAGAAAAAGTAACACATTTGCAGATATTACTAAACAGTTCATCTAAAAGTTCCTCTGGCCACAAAACCAAACGCCAAAAAAATCATATTCATTAAAAATACTTTTGCACAATCATCAAGAGCAATAAACTGTGTTCTACTCTATGGATCGAACTCTTGTAAAGCTAAATTTGAATAACATGTTTTTTTATTAGCAGCACACTGTCAGACTTGTTTTAGTAAACCTGTGTTTACTAGTTTTTAAGTGACAGTGTCTCCACTAGGGTGTGATCCATGAAGCTGGATTACTGAGATATCTGGTTAACTGTGCAGAGTACGTACAACCCAGAAACCCCTGTAGTATGGCATATGTGCCTACACAAAATGACCTGTTCGGGATCTGCTCAGCATAGGTTTCCAAATAACTCAACAAACCAGTTTCATTCACAACATTATATAAATAGACTGGGATGCAGTGAGCATGCTGGCGTTTACATATGGCATTCGGTTTTAGTGCTCACCAAGTCTCTGTGGACAGAATGTGAATTTATTGCCAATTAACATAATTTTAGTTCCAAGGTTACTGTGTTTCACCAAAGTAGTCTCTGTGAAGTTTTATGCAAGTAAATAAAGCTCATTCAAGCTAGCCCTCTGTCCTCAGAATAGCTCTAGTTTTAATTGTCCAGTAGAAATACTAGCTTTAATTTCAAGGATACTGTAAGTGATGTCCAAGACGTATTTGCCACTGGGCAGAGTTGCAGTCGTGCTAGGTTTCTTCTGGATGATGCGATAAAGCTTGCGAAAGGTGGGTAAGGCAGCGGTGCGCATCCACACAATGAAATCTTCATTAATAAAGCCATTGTTCTCAGGATCTGATGGGTCCAAGTCATACACTGCATTCCTCCAGTTCACAGGCTTAGTTGTGCCTGAGGAAAAAAAATAAACAAAACAAAAGTATAATATTAGTGCGGCCCGCAAGGAGAGGGTTAGGGTTAGGATGGGGCCACTCAGCCATCTCCCACCCACAATCCCTCGTCGGGGCTGACGGTCGGCGCTAGGCTAAGCTACACTGGCTTCAAGCAATCCAAACCTGCAACAATAGCACAGCGTGTAATGATAGCAGTCACCTTTTTCACGCTCGCCATCCCGGTACTTTCTACCATCTACAAATGCCATGATTGAGCGCAAAAAGAAAAGCGACTGCTACTGGGCTGTTTGTTACACGACATGCTGTTGTTACAGGTAGAAGCGGAAATGACGTCATGCGTCGAGATGTTCTTGTGCGTCGCTAGCTGGCTAAACTCTTGTTTCTCCTTCTTCTCACATACAGCGTTGTCAAGTCTTTGGCAGCAAGGAGTAGGCAAGAAAAGCCATGTTCAGAAGAACCGTTCATGATCTTCATTCAATGTTCCATTCATGTTTAGAAGAAATCATTAAAACTGTTAATAATGATGTCTGAGGATTGTTTTTGTGGAATCCCCTATGCCCAGCCTCACCTATACTCTGCCTCCAGCGGCCTCCGGATAAATTGAGTTTGAAACCCCTGCCCTTAATGATCTTTTGCACATTTTGAGTTACCTTGGAAAGCTATAGTAAGGTTGCTGTTTCCACCAGGATTCCTAAACTTCACATGCTTGTCTGTCCACCAAGCAATTCCCTTCTTGGCCAGAGAAATTTCATTTTTGGTGCCGTTGGAATCAAAATAATACAACTTCAGAGTGTCTGGAACAGAGAAACACCACATTACAATATTCCCAAACACAACAAAATTGTGTTGCATAACAAAATGTTACTTTGTGCATCGTTATTTGTTAATGCTGCGAATAAGATGAAACTCAGCAAACTAATGTCAGACTTCTGCTTTGTACTGAGCATTTCCCAGAATAAATAAATAACTTACCATTGAAAAGGCTGTTAGCAATGGCCCCACATGGAGCTATGGGCAAGCCATCCTTTGTACGATATGGTTCACATTCCTTGCTGGGGTTCTATAAAAAAAACAGCAAGCATTAAACTAATGCAAAAGCAATCTGTGTATTTTTTAATAGATATTCAGACATTTCGAAGATGATACCGTCAAAGAAAATGTATTTCCGTTTAACTGGCTGTCATCTCTGGACTTCACATAGCGTCTGTGGTTCTGATAGAAGTTGGATAAGCCGTAGTACATAAAGACAGTGCTCTGCAGTGAAAGAAAACATTTTGATTGATATCACAAAGTTAAACTACATAACTTCTCAAGATCAAATTTTCTGTATGTATGTAATATTGTCTTCTATATGTTCTCAGATGTTGTTTATTCCAAGACTGACTTTATCTGCACCGGGAATTATGATAATTACAACCTCAAAAATGATCTGTGCTGTTGGTTTGCTGTATCCAGAAAAGGTTGAGACTGCTTTTTATAGCTTTTTAAGTAATCAATCAAAGCACTCTAAAAGTTACTGGTCTCCATACTTTAAAACTAGAACAATCAATAATAATAAAGGCCTTGAGTGTTCCAGTCTTTGAACTCAAAATAGATCTTAATGGACAACTGCTGTCCAGAGGGCACTTTTCGCCTTTTATTGCACATGCAAAAAAGCAATGCTGAAGGACATGCATTATTAATGAGGCCCACATTCTGTAAGATTGTGCAGGTCATCAACTCACCTCAAAGGGCTGGTCAAGCGTGAAGTTCATAGAGCAGAGGCATGATGTGCCGTTCCAGTTGAAGTTCTGAGAACAGCTGTAACACGGACTGTTCACATCTGTACCAGTGTAATCGATCTGAAAATGAGGGATCAATTAGTCAGAAAATAGCAAATACCAAGATATAAAGTAAACCTAGCTAAAAAATACTTTACTGTAACATATACTTTTTCACAAAAGTTACATTATATTTAGGTATTGTTGAAGCATTTTTGAGATGTGCCGATTCAACTTTTCCAATTACTTATTTGTATTTTGAGGTGTGTCCTTACACTAATAATTTACACTAATCTAATATTTTGTCTACCTTAATGAATCTAAATGCGTGGACACCAGAAACACTTTCCAGTACGATGCAAAACAGTTCAACAGCAGAATTGAACACAGCCTCCACAAATTACTATAAACTTCAATGGCTTCGAACATCTTCACCGAGCACTAACATAAGATTTCATTTCGTTACTGATGTATTCGTCTGCTTTACTTTTAGCTAGCTAATTGCTAGCGACTTCACAAACGGACACCTGACAACAGCAGTAGGAAGCTCACTGTTGTTAGTTAGTTAGCTAGCTGCTTATGTCGCGATTTGAGCCAGGCCCTGCTGTAGAGTAAGAACAGCCTGCTCAGTGGCAGCTTTAAAGTCAGCTAACGTTAGTTAACAAGATGACAAGCAGACGTTGCTGTTACTGTACCTCGTACTCTTTGATGTTGTTTGATGTGACATACAGGCCGATACCGATGGGGATGAAGATGAGACCGATAACGAAAAAAGCAGGCAAAACGGTGCCCGCCGTGAGAATGGGTTGCCAGGCTGGTAGTCTCTGTTGTTTGAACGCTGTATTGTCCGGCTTTTTACTTTTCACAGCCCCTGCTCCACCGTGACTCGAAGCACCCGAGTGGTGTCCGTCCTCTTCCTTAGCGTTGTAGCTTGACGCCATCATGGCTTCTCTCTGCTTCGAGCAAAATAATCCACTTTAGTTGACAGCCGCCAGTTTCTCGTTAATCACACGCCGTAAACAAGATGCAAAACGTAAGGGGAAAAGATAAAAGAATCTATGAAGTAAAATCTATTATGCCAATAATTCAAATACTTACTTATGACAGCTGTTACCACTGCTTATATATTTCTTGTTAATCTTGTCCCCAAGGAAGAACCCGGAAGCTGTTGAACCAATAGGATGTTGTGATGTAGTAGTTACATCATCGCAAAACTGTAGACGCCCCTTTGTCACAATTCTTAGTTGATAAATGTAAAGATACGAGTCTGTTTTTGTCTGTGCTTATAAGATATTACGTTACCAGTAAATATCGACTTGTACAATTATACACATGTACAAAAGTATGAGTAAAATGCACTTACAGTATTAAAAAGCAGGCCACTACCTCTACATTTCTTATTTCCTACATAAAAAATATGACACACTGTACCGTTTGAAATCAAATTTATTTAAAATACTTCAGTACAAATCCTTCACTTATAATAAACACAATTTACACAAAACACATCATTTTAACCCATATTGCGTCTATATAAAGTATATCAACAAACCTTTACAGAATAACTTGTGAGACAACCACTTAAAGCAAGAAGCAGAAAAACAGTGCTGTATCCACACTGTCTGATACAATGTTTAACCCAAATGCCCATTACAATACACACTGTCAATACAAAGAATATTATTCCATCTAAATGACAAAATAGATATGAGGCAACAAGTACAAAAACACACCCAACATAAAAAAACAATGGCAAGTTTAATTACAAAAATGCTAACATGTACACGTGTTTTTTTTCTGGTAACAGAAGCACCATATTTAGATTTGTTAAGTATTTTGTTGGTATTGTTATGTCAGTCATACTTTTCCTCCATTGTGTAAACTATTGCTATTTACAGTGGATTTCTTAACTTCTATCCTCATTGACTGAGTCTCAGTTCGTGACTCCAACTTCACTCCAGTTGAGATCCCCAGGGATCCCAGGGCAGCTTTACCCGTCTTCAGGCTCTTGGACATTGGGATGCGGGTCAGCCCTGCGCGAGGTGGCTGGGCATCGTGCCCAGTCTGTTTGACAATAGAGGGAGAGAGTACAGTTTCTCAGGCAGGAGAATGAGAACAAGAAAGTGATAATGAGAAAAGGCCAAAACAATTCACAGCAAAAAAGTAAGGATTTCTAAACACCGTAACTGACCATATGAACTATAAGTATATAACAGTGTGAATAAAACATTTAACTTTTTATCAGTTCTTTCACTTAAATCACACTGGGTGAGCACATGTCCAGGCAAGCTTACAGTGTGCTGTTACTGGTGCAAGCCTGTTTTGTGTCAGCTAGAAGGTACTGAGGCTTGGCTGTTTGTGAATGTAAACACTGCAGGAACTATAAATTACAGCATTGCTGTGAAAGGATGGCAAAATGCCACATCATTAGTTCTGCTATTCTGACGACTAACCATAGGGCCATTTTTGTCACGCTACCCATCTGAACCACAAAGAGCATATTATAAGGTTCACCGAAATGCAAACACAGTTTTGCTTCTTCACCAGTTTCTAGTGAGAGATGGACGTCTTTGTGAACTTATTTAACCTTATGACATACTTTCTGAAACTATTTTATAATATTTCAAAAAGTTTTTTAAAAAACAACATAGTGAAAATGGACTTCTTAAAAAGAACTGTTATGGTGGCATTATGTTTGTTCACCTTCTGTATGATAAGATACCAATATCAACATCTCTTGTGTCTGTGCACTAAATTCAAGGCTCAATCAGCCATCAGCTCTTAAGCTTAGCTTAGCTTGGCTGTATCCAAAGGCACCAAAATCATTCTACCAACAGGAACACAATATTTTTCTTTATATATTCTTTATAATATTTATTATAGAGTTTTTCACTAATTTAATTCCACTGGGATGGAGCAGACCCTTTAACCACAACTTACCATGCTTTGTGTGGGTCTGGAAGTGGTGGATGAAACAGGCGATATGGTGATGCTGCTCATCACTTTGTTCTGTGTGCTCCTCGAAGATGTGGTGGTGATTTGGCGGGGGGAACGCAGAACTGTCCCAGTTGACAGGGTCATTTCCTTGCTTTCTGTTACAGCAGCCACTGGCCTGACTACCATCTTTGGGGTGATGCTGTTGCCTAGATGAATGTGGATCTTGTTGTCGTCAGTGGTGGTGATGATGCTAGAGTTGTTAGGGCCCTTACGTATTGGCATGGGAACCATCTGCTTCTCAGGAGTAACCTTGAAAACTGCTCGACCCAAAGTCATCTCCTGGGGCTCTGGAGAAGCGGACACTTCAGGCACTACAGCTGTACTGACTGTCATAATAGAGACAGGGGACAAGGGCCTTACTGAGGCAGAAGAGGGAGTTCGGGGACTTTCTGGAGACTTTGCCCTAGATATGGTCGTGATGGTGACTGGTGACTTTGCTCTTTCAAGGCCAAGAGGTCCAGTGGTAGGCTTTCTCCTGGAAGTGGGAGCAGAGCATGTGGGAATGATTGTGATTCTGGATTTAGGTTGAGATGGGTTGGGGCTGAGGGGAGCTGAGCTAGAAAAAGCATCTTCAGTAGAAGGGCTGCTGATCTCAAGAGTGGCCATGTTGTTTTGATGGTCTGGGGTTACTCTAATGTGTAAAGGCTGCCCTTGCTTTGGAGACATGGTCAGTTCAGAACGCAAATGATCTCCGTTAATGTGAAGAGGCTTTTCCAAGTTAGTGTTTTGAGGAATGTGGTCCTTCTTCCTCATCCAGGGAATCCAGGATTTTTTCAAACCTAGGTCACTGGTAGATGAAGGACAACGCTCAATGACACCGCTCTTTTCTGGCTTCTTAAGGCATTTCTGTCTAATGTTGTTCATGATGTGATTTTCTTCTTGTACTGACTTCCTGATGAACACAGCTGGGGTATCCTCTTCTTCTGTACCAGCAGACAATGCCTCTGTCTGCACTCCTGTAGATGTCACAGCAACATCCACCATTCTCCTCCCATATATGTTGGGCCTTAGTGCTCGACTGTGACGCTTTGCTACCTCCAATTCTTGGGTGAGGTGGAAGACTTCAGTGCCCATGTTCTTGGCTTTCTCCTCCTCCTCTAAGAACCTCTGCTGTAAAACAGAATAGTCCACTTGTAGCTGTGAAAGCTGATCTTCTTTGTGCATCAATTCATGGATCTTGTCCTTGAGGGCTAATACATCAGCTTGCAGTTCCCTTGTTTTGGTCTCCTCTCTCTTACATCGTTGTGTGAGGTCTTCTTCCTGGCTTTCCTCTTCCCCTTTCTCAATTGCTTTGTTTCGCGCTATCTGACTCCTCATTTCCTCCACCTGCTGGGAAAGAATGTTGGTTTTGTCTTGTTCAGTCATTAACCTTTTCTCCAACATGCCGTACTGATCCTCTGTCTTGATCAAATCTCCCTCTACCACCTCAAGCTGTTTAAGACGATTTTTCAGGCGTTCAATTTCATATGTCAGTTCCTTAACTTTGTTGTCTTCCCTTCTAATGGGATCAGGCATTCTTCCCAATTCACATTTAACTGAATTCTTCAATGATAGCTTTTCTGCTTGCTCAAACCCATCTAACCTCTTTTTCATTTGACTGACCTTAGAATTAAGTTCATTAGATTTACTAATTTCATAAGCCAGGTTGGTGTTTAGCTCTGCCTTCTCTATGGTTAGAGATTCTACTTTGGCTTCCATTTCTGATTTCAACTTTAGGAACTTTTTGCTTTCTTCTATGAGTTTCTCAGTCACCTCCATAACTTTACCCTGCTCAGCTTTGATCATCTTACTCAAATCCTCTTTGTTCTTTTCATCTGATTTTAACCTTTCCATTAGGGTTTTTCTCTCTTCCATCAAAGCAACAGTCAATGACTTAAGTTTACTCAAGTCATCCTTAAGGCACAACTCAGACTTTTCTAACTTGAGTTCAGAAGACTCAAGCTCTTTCATACGAATCCTGAGAGCTACAACTTCATCTGAGAGCTCTTTGCTCAGGGTTTTCTCTCTGTCTAAAGCAGTGTGTAACTGTTCACAGTCAGATTTGCTGATGCTGAACTCACTCTCAAGTTTTTCTAACTCAGTCATTCTTTTCTGTAGCTTCTCCACCTCCAGCCTGAGATCTTTACTCTTACTATCCTCCTCTTGTAGTCTCTTTCTTAGGTCCCTACACTGATTTTCAGTCTTGGTGATTTCTTCATCCTTTCCTTCCATCTCCAGTACCCTCTTCCGCAAGTTGTCCAGTTCAGCAATCAAATTGGAGTTGCCACACTCCCCTTTGCTGATTTGATCCCTGAGTTCTTGCAGTTCCTCATCAGATTTCCTCAAGAACCTGTTTTTCTCCTCTAGTTCCTCCACTTTATGCGTAAACCCCAAAAGTTTGGCATTGTGTTGACGGTTGTGGAGCTCTAAAGTGGCCAATTTGGCACTCATCTCCTCATGTTGTTGGGTGAGTTTGGCAGATTTCTCTTTAAGCTCAGCTTCCAGACTCATCACCCTGTGACCATCCTCCTGAGCATGCTCCCTAGCCTCACTAAGTGCCTGGTCCCGCTGCTGCAGCTGCTGGCTGAGTTCCTGGATCTGCTGGCTTTGTATGTCCATTTGCTCTAGGTGCTCCTGACGCTCATTGACCAACATCAGGGCAAAGGACTTAAGCTTGATCAGCTCCTCTCGCACCTTGGCCAAGCGTTTAGAGTGTTCCTTCTCTTTTTTTACCTGGTAGGCTTTCTCGTTCTCAAGCAGCCTCTTCAGTCTAAAAAATGTGAAATATAGAAAAAAAAGAAAGGCATTAGATTAGTGTAATGTTACAGTGATTTCAAAGTCAGTAACTGTATTTGTGTTTGTCATTGTGTAATAGCAATATGAATTATTTGTACCCCATGATGTACTATATTATCTCTCTTAATGGTGGAGTGTCAAAATGTTCTTGCATTATGCAGTTAAAATCTCAAAACACACTCCCATAGGATGCCAGTCCAAAATACAAATTTCATTAAACATATTCATTTGCAGAAATACAGTAATACAACATTTTACCTCACACAATATTATATGAGGCTGGTGAAAATACAATACAAAAAGAGAATGTTAGAACTAATAATTTTACACTGTGTATTGTGAATGAACAATCTATTACAATATTGTATGTTACTATGCAGAGCAAGCAATAAGATCAACTGGGATAACTGCAGGAGCAAAGACCTACACTGCAACTCCCCCCTACTATTTTCATCCCTGTTTTTGGAATAAAAGCTAAGAACCCAAACTGGTTGTGAAAGTTTAACACCAGCTCACCAAGCGGTCTTCTTTTCTTTCAGCTTCTTTCTATGCTGCTCATGCACATTCTCATCTCCGGCTCCAACAAAATGCATGCAAATCAGATGGAATGCAAAGCTGCATCTTCTCCTTATACACTCCTAGGAACATATACTAATCCATTATTCAACCTGAACCTTTTTGCATTGCAAAATAAACCAAACTAGGAGGCACCAACACAAAAATGCATGTGCATACTGTACAGATTAACTTCCAAATGTTCAAAATGAGCCTGATTCAGCACATGTCTACTATTTAAATGCAGTCAAAACATCTCAGAAAGTGTAAATTTATTCCCAACTTACCTACTACAGATGCTCTACAAACTAGCAAAAAACAGATTTGCCATTATAAGAAATCCACCAAAAATGTATAAGAAGCACAGGGGGCCTCCTTTTCCATCATCACATTCCTAACATGTTATCAGGGAAGTGAAAGGTGAATAAATACAGTGAAAAACCACCGGACCTCTCATGAGTGATGTCACCTTATCCATATAAGGCAGTAATTTGTGTATGAGAGTGTGCGTGCTGCTCTGCTTAGGACACTGTGAAGGGGGTGGGACTCTCACCACAGGACAGGAGGAGTGTTTTTGCAAAAGTCCCCTCAACTTTAATGCTTTCACGAAACATGTTGCATGTCTGTTATTTATAGATAACTGGATGAGTATAGATAGTTTTTAATTTAGAAAGTTACTACTACTCCGAATAATGTGCATATTTTTCACAGACAAAATTAGGTACAGTACATTGTAGGTTTTGTGCAAATTAAATTATAGTATATCTCACTTTTACAATATGCACAGGAAATAGTCCAGTACTGACTGGAAGTTATTATCTCACTTGTATAGAAGACAGTGCAGAAGGTTTGCTGTAGTTCCACCTAAGAGAGATATGGACTAAAATGAGGTTCCCTGCAAAGTATACTGTAAATGTGATGAGAAAACCAGATATAGATGAGGTGAATGTCTCCCTTGTGGTGAAGAAGATCTGGGAGGACATAACTATACAATAGGTTTTTATGCCCAGACCTTTGGAAGGAAGGAAGAAGAAAGGAGGAAACCTAAATATCTGCAAATGAATTCTGCTTGAAACATTTAACTACTGAATCTCTCTTTAAATTCATACTTACACAGCCGGAAGTTATTGACACCCTAGAAACTCGCACTCTAAAATTACTTTAATGTAAAGATCCAAGTCATAATGTCAGTGGTATTTGACACTGACGTCAGGTAAAATACGAGCCAGTTTAGTCTCGAAAGGCTGTGCTCTGTAACTAAAGAAGAAATAGCAATGGACAAATTGGCTGTGTACACTATATCTAATATCCAGTAAGTCACAACTACAAATTCTGGGCTAGGAGCTATGAATCTACATGCTTAATCATAGGGAAATCAGTAATTCAACATCTTCTTTATATATTATATCTTATAATAGTTTTAACATTTTCAAGTACATAGGTGTGTTTCTGGATGGGAGATTATTTATAACTTTGTATGTGTAAGAAATAAAAACACTACACATTTAAAAAAAATACTCAGGTGCAGTCCACTAGGTAAAATCTATAAGAGAACATTTTCCATCATGCGACAAAACTTCATTCCACGTTTACTTGGGAATTTTCTGAGAGGCAGTGCAGCCCCCTTGTGACAGGAGACATGAGGATTGATACGGGCATGAATTGCCAGAAAGCTGTCAAAACACTGTATTGTACAGTAATGGACTATTTGGAGTCAGTGATAGAGTGATGTTAAAATTAGAAATTCAGAAGCAAAGTGGACATCAGGCTGTTTAAAGCCTGCCACAGTTCTCCACATTAGTGTGTTTATATGATGTACTAAAAGATGGCTGAATAATTTATAGTTTTTGTCATACAGTTTTAAAATGAAAACAAAGCTGCACTTTCTACTTTGCGTGCGTGACTTTGCACTCTTTAAAACTCCGTTCAGGAATGGGAGCTCTTTCTTCCGTTAATCATTACCTACACCATCATGCCACTCAAATATTCTAACTTCTTGACATATAAATTGCCCTGTTGTCTCAGAGGGTGTTAACGGCTGATGTTACAAATCAGAAACAGCTTCTCCTGTGCCCATCCTCTGCATTCCTTCAGCTGTTTGGCACAAGCTCTTTGACTTTTCTCTCTTCGCTCTCCCCCAGATGGCTGGAGGAGATCACACTAATAAGGATGAGATGATGACATGCTTCCATGTCACCTGAGAGTATGAACGTGGAAACAGAGCTGTTCCAGACATGGCAGACACATGCATGCTTCTGTATAGATGCGGTTACTGCTATGTTCCAGCAAAGAAAGTCGTGATTATGTTTACCACAGCATGGATGCATTTTGTTTATCGCTGTTAGCACATCAATCTTTTCATAGATACTTTTCCTGCCGTTTCCTGTTTTCGTGTCCTTCCGTAACTCTCATTCTAATCGTACTCCTGGCGAGCAGTTTGGAGCCATTTTTTGGCAACATATAGAAGAACCTGAGCTCTGCAGGTGCTGACAGATCAAGACCTAGCAGAGATCACCTACTCCAGGCTCTCTGTGAGGTGACAGAGGTCGATCTGTGTATGATCCAAAGAACCTGCTGGAAACCATCTGGCATAAGAAGGAGGTCACTTCTTTCTTAAACTAAGGATCAAGTGTAAATAAAGTGGTCGTTTACAAGCCACATGATTTGTACCACATGCTTTGGTCAGTCCACCACTTTGGTCCGAACTGAGCTGATATTTCTTGTCTCTCTTGGCTTTACTGTTGAATGAAACTGTTGAAATGAATGCTTACACGCTAAACTAAGATGATAAACTTGGGTATCATAATAAAAAACATCTTTATCATCAGTATGTTAGCACTTTCGTTTGAACAGCTCAAAGTGCTGCCGTGGGTAGTATGGTATTTATGAAACTGCTAGCATGCAGCATGTAGAATTGTTCCTATCGTACTTCTTACGGACCCATCTGTACTGTCAAAACACATTTGCTTGCACAAAGTGACAACCAGAAACAGTGTAACTGAATCTTCAACAGGACATGTGTTCAACCTTACTAAAAAAATGGTGTAAGCAGCTGGAATTTTCCTTAAGCACTGGATAAAATCATAAAACACCAAATTTTACTATAGATAAGTTCTTCTAGGCACATACCCAATATTTGACCATTAAGAAAAGGTTCTTTAATCAAATCTTTTACATAATGACTACCCCCTTTCACTGTCTCATAGCTGTAACGATGGGGTAAAGACTTCCCAGACCTCTTCCACAGTGTGTCATGGCATTTCAGCTGCCATGATGATTTAGTTTCCATGTTTTTTTTCCTGTGTCCTGCAGTAAAAAGCAAGGAATAAAGGTAATATGTGCCTCCACTGGGTCAGTACTGTAAATGAAATGTTTGAAGTTTTGACAGTAGATGAAATGCAGCCCATAAGTGATATCTTGTCTGTGCTACAGATGACCAGCTATACTATATAGGTACAATTCATGACAGATGTTCTGCCTCTTAAACTCTGTTGCTCTACACATATTATCATGTCTGACAGTCTACAAAAGCACATATGCATAGGGGACCACATGTTAGTACAATTAATGCATACAGTATTCCTATTTGTCAGGGCTGCTGTGTAACAAGTGTGAGAATGGAAAGTGAAGGGAATACAAAACAATAAAATACATTCCCCATCAAGCAACAGACAACTAAACACTTTCATCGCTGGGCGCCTTAATTACTAGGGCCTCCTACTAATATGCATTCAGTACATGTCTACTCTCACCAGCATGTTTGCGAGGCCTCTATACATATGATTATGTAACCCTTTATACCCCATCTTCCACTGACCAACAAGCCAGGTCGCACCCTCACCAATCACTTCACAAATGCTATTAATAACACTCCTTTACTTGTGTGTTCCTGCACTCGCTGGCCTCCCCTCTTTGTCCCTGGCCTCATTCGATTCCACAGCACAGACCCTGACCCCTTCCTCACCTGCCTCCCACCTTTCTTCCACAAAGCTCTGTACCTGTCCCTGTCAAACAAAGGAATGTGAGATTATCACTTTACTTAGCAGCTCCTCTGTCTCATGCGTTACGCAGTTGTGAGACCATCTGTCACACATTCTACAATGTCAGTGCATTCCTTCATGCTACATGCTTTCTCCCTGGTTTCCCTCACCTCTTACATCCACAAGGATTTTTAAAAAACATGTTATCAGGTTTGTCATTCCTCTTTACTCTCTTCTCTCTGTGCTTACTATCTCCCCCTGTTTCTCTTTCAGTTCTTTTCCCGGTCTGTCACCATATACACTGTATATAAAATCAATGTTATATTCAAATATTGACTTAAATATATTAATCCAAATCATTAAACCTGGTGTTTCTTATCTGGGTAGTTGACGGAGATCAGACTGGGAAAAATGTAATGCTCACTATGGGCCTGTGTCAGAACACACAGTGCTTTTTAGCTTGCTGTGTATGGGGCTGCGCAGTAGCAGACCAGTCAGTGTGCCGTTCTGTGTTGACCTCTGTCAGCCACAGCATTTAATCTACCTGGTGGTTTCAATATTGTGACTGATTAATGTATTTTATATTATATATATATATATATATACAGTATTTTTTTTTTTTAATTTATGTTTGGAAAAGGGTTAAAGGTCAAGATTTTCTGCTTTTAATTTGTCCCACAAATGAATTTCATTTAACCTTCCGCCCGCTTTGGAAGGAGGAAACTGTTTATATAATAATTTTCTGACCTTGTTCCCACCTCTGCTCCTCACCTTTCCCGCTCCTGCTCTAAGAGATTTGTGAAGTCATCACTCTTGTCCATGTAGTCTGCGTGTTTGCGTTTCTCTGTGTCCAGCTCACGGACAGTGCGGTGATGACACTTTTCAGCGAGCAGCAACTGACTCAGCATCCTCCGGTACGTCTCCCTGTGTTTCTCCTGCAGACGCTCCAGCTGACAAAGCCAAGGACATAAAATCACACCCATGCCCATAAGTAAGAGTTATACTTTACTTAAAGCTGCCTCTTATATACTGACCTCAGCCATAGGCTTTTGATAGAGACTGTGGTTGCGTTGTTCAGCACCAGTGATGGATTCGTCCCGCTTCAGGGCCTGGAGGGCCGAGGTAGGAACCGCAGTGCCATAATGTGATTCGAGGGCCTCTGGGAGATTCTGTTTAGACTTTAACATGCAGATAACATCGTCTCTGGCCTGAAATAACAGATGTATAAAAACATACAAATGATTTTGCATGATTAGGCACCTTTTTTTCTGGATCTACATTCCAGAATTTTTAAAAATTAACTTGGCAAACACATGATACATTTGCTTTGGAAGAGACCCAAGAGTAGATTTAAGAGGCAATGAAGTCTGTGTCCCCATATGCATGCTTCAGTTTGCTTAATCCGAACCTAAAAGTCAGCTGCCTCTGCCTGCTCCAGAGCTTTGGGATCTAATGTTTACAGATTTGCCTGTTTTCTTTAGCATGTTAAACTACCATTTTCAACCACAAGATAGAGCTATTGTACAAAAAGTTGCTAAGTAAAATCCAAAGCATGCAGCACCTGTTTCAATTCAAACTGTTTGTGTATTCATCTACAGTGCCATCTACAGGTTTCCTTTCTTTCCATTATTATTGCACTTATCATTTGATCATTTGATTAAAGAAGGTAAAGAGATGCCAAGAACTACAATGGGTGAAACCCACCTGAACTTCTCCTTCCATGATCCCCAGCAGCTTCAGCAGATCCTCTTTAGACAGCTCCACGATGCTCTGTCTTTCTTTTCCTGCTTCCGGTGAATCCAGTAGTAGCTTCTCTTTGTCAGAGATCACCTCACCCTCCACCTTACCATCACCCTCCTTCTGCTGAACTTTAGCCTTCAGGCTCTTCATGGGTAGACCAACTTCTTGTTCTTGGCTGATGTCGTGGTCATCCTGTGAAACCACGAGAACCCCATTTGCCGGGGTCTCCACCCCACTGCTTTTGGACCTCATCTCCTAGGCCAACAACAGAAGAAAATAGAGAAGATAAAACCATATTTGTCTTTGTGGCAAGTTTCAATGTAAAGCTGTTTTCTGAATATCAGTCTCTTATAATCCTTCTGATTGTGTTGGTTTAGACTGCATATTCACGCAAAGCGTGGCACTGTTGGGTGCTCTAAGCTTCTCTGCTGACAGACAGAGTTTAACTTTACGACACTAATTATTTATGATGACACAGGCCTTGTTGAGGTAACTTTACATTGTAACCTAATAACATATACGCTGTGAGTTAGGAGAATGAAACTGAGGAGTTGCAGAAGTGCATCCATGTATATCAGTGATTGTGATGTGATGTTCCAAATGTGTTCATTTTAAGAGTCTGTGGATGATATTTATCATACAAAAATTGTTTCATACAATTAGAAAGTTTGCTTTTGTACCACTTGCAACTGACATTAGTCTACATCACCTGTAGATGACCTTTTTCTATTTATCCATTACATTTAGCTGACGAGTTAAATCTTTATCTGGTACTTTAAGTAAACGAAGTAAGCTGAACAGGTGCCACTGAGAATTTCTGAGGTTATGATGCTCTGTACGTCCTTCGGATGCAACTGTGTTTGCCTATAATTGTCAGTGTGTTATAGTATGTGCTGGTGCCTGTATACGCCCTCTAACAACAGCGCTGTTTCAAATCAGTTTCAGATATGACATCAACTGCACTTTTTAATTACAAACAGAAAAACGCCCCTGTCCCCCAAAAATCCCCTCCACAGCTCAATGATGACGTCGAAACACCTGGAATTCTGAATCATGCAATGAGAAATCATGAGTAGAATTTCATTAATTCTCTCTTACTGCCAATAATAGCACACAGAAACTACACAAGTATGTATAATAATCTCATAGACACGGAGATGACCGTCAATAATGTTTTGAATTAGTCCAACCATATTAAAACAACCTAATGAAAGTGAATTGGCCATTACAGAAGAGTAACTACTCTTATTTTAGAGGCTTCTCAGCATATCTATTAAAGGTTTCAGTTCACATGAAGAAAAAAGTTTATCTTCCTCTGTAATACGGTCAGGTAAGTAAAGACAGCAGTGAATTCTAATGATGCTTGAAGCCAGTCTCTTTGAGTCCTACCTGTTTCCAGTAAAAAGAAAACATCCAAGCATAGAGGAGGGGTGCAAGATAGCACGAAATGCATCTCTCAGTTCAAACAGAAAGAAAAAACATACAAACCGACACATTAAGTATGTTCCTTATCTTACTTCTGGGAGTTCAGCGAGTGCACACAGGCTCTGCAAAGATCTGGTTTGTAAATGGAGATTAATTGCAGTCCCTTCTGTCTTACTCATAACTATTAGTTTCAGCTGTAGGTGCACTGCTACTGAGTGAAAAGTCGTAGTAGAGGAGTAGGCGCTTAGACCGGTCACGCCACCATTCAGGCAGTGCCAAGGAGTTCAAATGAAGCCCTAGGGGTGCGGGGCATTAAAATGGGCACCGCTGGAGCATGAGGGTGATGAAACACAGAAACATGTGCAGTACTGTAAATGACTCTGGCAGAGTTCCTAAGTACCAGCAACGAAATGGTTGACGTGGAGTTAGGCACCCAACGATTTATTTTTAATTTCTGGGCTGATGCCACGAGAAGCTACTGTAACAGCTCACTGCATTTTGTGATGTCACTCCTGTTCAAAAGAGCAAAATGTGTTTATGGTGATTGCACGAGTATACAAAGTTCTTATAAAATAGAAATTCAACCCTTGTGAGAAATCCAAGAAGGAAAACTCACATTCTGAATGTTGTACATTCACCAAGTGTAGAATTACATGGTTTTGAAATTCAGTTAAGAAATATTTTCATAGTGGTCTGTACACTGACAAATGGATTTCACCCACAGAAAGAAATCAGTTTGTATACATATCTCTGTTATCTAAAAACGTAGTTGCTCAACACTTTTTGTCTGGTTCAGCATATTTTCAGATCTGCTGTGGTGGCTAAATCTAAAACTCCACGACATGGAGTAGTCTAATCCAAACTCAATGGATTTTTTTTAGGCACATTTGTTCTCCACCAATTCCTGAAGGGAATATTTATCTCTTCAGGAGATAAATGCTGCACTGTGTTCATTAGCTATGCAGTTTCTAACTTTGCCTGTTTGCTATTGGTGCCGGCCAAAACAAAAAAATAAAATCAATGGTGTGAAAAATGCTAAACAGTTTTATGAAACTGAGGGAAACTGCAGAGTGGAGTGATCATTTTCAGCAGGCTAGTCTGTTTAAGCAATATCTCACACATTATACAAAGTAATTCAATTGATGTACAAATATATTGATTATTGACAACACTGAATTCAGAATACTTCATTCAGAACTGTGAAAGATAATAATGATAATCACTTGTCTGATGACAAGATTTAGTTTGACCAGACTTAGTCATCAGAGTCTTTGCCTACTGATGACAAGTCTTTGTCATCAATACGACGGCCTGTTTGATCTTTGATCCCCTTGACTGGTCACTGCCGTCTTGATTGTAGTGAATTCTCCAGAGCACCACATGAGGATTCCTGAGCCGCGTGGTCTGCGTTCCAGTCTGGTATGCAACATTCCCAGTTGTCTTTATGGAAAATAAGCTGGCAGACAACAAGCATTTACTCTGACATCTGCACCAACCTGCCACAATTCCCACACACACTCATAGCACTGAAACTACTGACACAATGCTACTGATTGCTTGACATCTCATGTGTCAGTGCTTTCTAATATAAAAGCATGGCCTTAATACCCAGTGAGATCCCAGTCAAGGCCTGATCCTAAATTTAAAGCAGAACGTCAAATCAATCTAAAGTCCAGCTGTCATATATATGAGTATTTATAGACCCCACCGAAACACGTGCCTCCATTCCAAAATGAAAGAAGGGGCAATGAAATGTTGTCAGCAAGTTAGCAAATGGTCACTATATGACTTTTAACTTCAGTGTGAAACTACATTTACTCAAAAGCTTCTAATACTAAAAAACATTGAAAAACAGCTACTGAAATGTGAAGATGTCTAGATTTGCTTGGACAAAACTAGACATTTTAAAAATGTTTACTTGTGTGTTCATCGAGGCAGTAATTCTAATTATTTGACACATTAGAGAAGAAACTAACAAACAAACCAGTGGTGAAAAAATAAGTTTTGGTTCAGTGGCTTTTGTGATGATAAACTTCAGTTGTATAAAAGATGTAAAATCATGCATCTATACCACATAATTAACAATTTATGCAACTAGTTAACTAATTATCATTTTTGGTCCATAATACTACTAGTGCCACTGTTATTGGTCAGTGGGCAAACTGCATGCTGGGAAAGGTGTGGGACCTGCTCTGAATTATGATGACCTGCACTATTGAGCAGCATTTTGGCATGAGTTATTTTTGTAGTTTGTTAAATAAAATCTTACTACAATTAGACTACATTCAATTATTCCGGTCAGAGATGCCAACTGTCTCCTTCAAAATAAAACAGATCTGCAATTCTATAATAAACCCTCATACACTGAGCTGCAGCTTTCTGGTTCCACCAGTAGCTGTGATTAATATTTGTTCTGATTATTGTTAATTGATTTAAAGACTTTGATTGTTCTGAAATACACAAGACAATATAATCTAGTGTCACTTATATTGTGTTATTTCTCTCTTCACCCACTCAATCTCTCCTGAAATATTAAGCTATAATAGTTTTGAGCAGTATGCTTCTGTGTGCTTTTCATGCAGAGAGAAAAGTGAGGTGGGGAAGTGGTGAGGAGATAAAAATCTAGCATGTAGCCAAATGAATTTGCCAGACATGAGGGATGAGAACAGCAGATGCCCTTACAGTAACTACATGTTATAGGAAAAGTAATTGGTTTGATTCAGTGAAAAGAGGAGTGAGAAGTATTCTTTACATGCAGACAATTGGAAAGAGGACGCTGATAAAGTGGTACGCTTGAGAAGCTCTTCCATCCTGACAAAAAAAGCACACAAGGCTGCCAAAATATGGGGATTTTAGTCAGAACTGTATCTGTGGATGAGACTGGTGGCTACAAGATAATCCACAAGATCCTGAAAGTTTCGTGAGCATTTATTTTTCGTACAGGGGGACAAATCTGCAGTCTGTTCCTAGGATTCTGATGGACGCTGTGCTCCAACCTCGATGGGCAGTGACCTCTGGGGTCAGAGAGCAGGCATGCCGCCACGTTCTAGGAAAATAAACACACTGAGAGAAACCTTTCAGGAATTATTTGTCTAAATTGAATCGTCAAAGAGCCTTCATGGACAAAACTCAAGCATTTACAGCTTTTCTTACTGTAATGATAGTTTCTATTAATACCTGCGTGGCAACACTAACTCCAGCACTGGCATACCATACTGGAGCAAAATGTCAGCGTAGGTAGTGGATTTCATCTTGTAGTATTCTCCTAATGGCACATTAACTCGAGTCTCTCACTGGAGCTGGAGCTTCAGCGGTTATGGTTTCACTAACGAGCAAACTAAGAGAATTGTTGGTGCTTATCGACACAAGATTGCTCACATTAATGACTTACTTGCTGTAAGGGTTTCAACCTGTTTGTTTTATAAACATCTAAACACAGGTAGATCCTGAATCTGTTACTTATAAAATATGACATATTTATGATAGTTGTGCTGGTGGAAACTTGTTAAATATTTACTTTAATGGACTCTTATAATCTCTGTGTAAATCTGCAATAACAAGTTCAAACATGCTCTAATGCATTTTGGTGCGTGTGCAAGGCGATTATGCACATTATATTCAGTCATATCATTTTTGTTCTTAAAATGTCTACTGACTAATGTCACCAAAAATATGATAAAGAGCAGCTGATGGAGTATATGGTTCAACTTTATCTCCATTATTAATGCCAATTCAGTCCAAGTTCAGTATGAACAACAGAGAACGAGTTTTTAGTTGTAACCTTAAAAAGGGAGCACTTACTCTGACTCAACATTTATTATTATTCATCATATATATCATCAATAAACCAAAACTGACTTATCAAGAACCTTCTAGACCAGTGTGTTGAGTGGAGATCATCTTCACAGGACAAAGATCAAGGCAGAGATCAAGTTCTGGCTGTTCTATGAATAGAAACAGCAAGCCAACATATGGATGGAGCAGACTTTGATATGGTCGTGTCAGCAATGTCAGTCATTTGCTTAAAGTCTTGATTAGTGGTTTTCTCTTAAAAAAGAAAACAATAGCAGATCTGATCACATCCTTTTTTTATTGGCACATTGTTTTTGTTTCGTATTGTAATATAGGAGTGAAGATTAAACTCTCTTCACCATTTCAAAGCAATGATTTCTCAGTATATTTCTTGGTACTGAATTAACTGATATTTTACTGATGAGTATAGTCTTTTTCACAAGAGATATTCTGACTCAGCTCTGACCTGAGGACAGATGTAACTAATAACATGAACCGTCTCCTTATGTTTAAATGAGTCATGTAGTGAGCATGAACAATGTCACGACTCTGGAACTGGCGTCAGTACATATTATATCATTGGATTACAGTTATTGATACATTATTGTTATTTACACTATTTTAGTTTTGCAACTCTTTAAAACGGAGCTATACGCTGTATGCTGTTTTAGTTAGTATAAATTTTAAATATACTAAATGGAATTTAAATTACTTTACATTCTGGGTAGCTTGTCAGTGTCCCACTGGGGCTATACAGTATTTTATATTATTATTACTAAATGTTGTGGTGTAAGAAGTGCAGTGCTTGCCTTGGAGTGAAGTACTTAGATGTTTCAAAATTGTACTTAAGTACGGTAGTGAGTACTTAATTACTTTCCACCACTGGGCTGGAGCGCTTGGTATAATAATGTAATTCTTGGTTTACCACACTATTCTAAATGTTCAGCACCGCAACGCATTTTAAGTTTTGTAGGTGAGAGTTTGTATTGTTTTGTGTTGGCATTACGACTGTGCTCTTTTGTCTGTTGTTTACTTTTTTGTCACAGAGGACAAAAACAAGTTATCATGAAAACAATGAAGCACAATTTTGCAAGTAGGAATAAAATAAAGTAAAGAGCAAAATAGCAGTGGTTTAGAGAACTTAGCCTCTGACAGTTGTGTGAAATTATAGTGTGAAATCTGTTCTCCAGCGTTAAGGGAAAGTCAACCACAGAGACCAGTCATCCTTATCTCAGTGCTTTCAGTAAATATGGCTTTCTTGTCCAATTTTGTGACATAACTGGACAAATGAGGTTTTTCAGTGCCTAGCGTCATCACACACAAGCCAGCTGAAGAGTCATGGTTAAGTCACTCCCCTCAAAAACATGGACAGAGAGGGTGGGTCTCTGTCTGTGGAATTACAAATGTGCCTCACATCAAACCACAGAATATTTTTCCACTGAGAAAGATACAGTGGTGCATCACTCATGATTCCTGAGAAATGGCCAGACACATGCTATACATGGAAAATATTTAGATCTGATGAACCCGAAATATTGTCAACACTCAGAATAGCTCTACTGTATGTAAACTTAATGAATGACCCCACTAGTTCTAATATTATTACATGTCAAGAACCAATTAACAACCAATCTACTTTTTATAGCGCATATACTTTACCTTCTTGCACACATATCAGATGATCCTGAGAAGATCTTGGGTTGCTATGGAGTTTGTGGGCTTATTTTTAAACCACCGGTCTATGAGTTATAAGTGCCACTGCTCTGCAAAACATCCAAATGTGTCTAAACTGCATTTTTGGAATTCAGGACCAGAGGCCTGTATACGACTGGAGCAGAGCATGTGTCAGTGACAGCTGACGTTGAGGCCCACCAGACGTATGGGGAAGACACAGATTACTGGTAGAGATGAGCTCCACCTCCCACTATATTGTGTTTCTGTGCATGCACATGGACGTGCTCAAGTGAAGTGACTGTACATGAGCACACGGCCAAGTTGTCCTTTTCTGCACATTGTCCTGTAATATGTATGCTGTTTCTGTCTGTTAGGTGGTAAGCAATTCTTAGCCACTAATGCTTTACACTACATGTAAAAACAGAACAATACTTCTCACATGTCAGGGGGTTAAAGTACATTATGACAGGTCCTGAGTATTAAGTCAGTGTCCTACATGGTCGGTTGACTGTTAAGGCTGCATAGTGCAACAAAGACGAAGTTCATGACAAGCATATAATGGAACACCTCACAGTTAAACTATGTCACATTCTGCATGGGCAACAAGTCAAGTGACATAGAGCTGTAGTAAGGTCATGAAGTAAGCCAGTGACACATTTAGTGCATGTCAAACTGGTGCTGCTTTGGCAAACGCCCCAAGCTTTGCCAGCTTGGTTTTAGTTTAAACAGCAACCGCATTACTGATTTACAGTACGACTGACTCGTTTACAAGCTGGGATTGATAACAGCCCAGTCAACATTCACAAATCTGTCCTTATCAAGTGGCTGATAGACCTCCACAGACCTTCCAGAGTATGCACAGAGCGAGAGAGGGGGCACTTACATGCACAGAAATGTTAATGTGTCATAGCTCTGCATTTGTCTTTGTCTTGTTTCAATAGTGATAACACTGAGTGCACAGGGACCAGAGCAGCTGGAGAGGGTGGGAGACAGGGGAAGAGGAAGGATGAGGTTGCACAGAGCCCCTGGACACTGACAGCAGTCACACCTGCACTAGTTTTCCCTACTGCAAGTGAGATACATTTCACATTTTCTTTTCACAGCAGAAGGGTGATGTGCGCCTTGACGAATGGAGAGCGGCTAGCTGGAGCCGTGTCTCTCCTCCGAAAGGCTGATGACTTCATGCGGGTGCAATGGAATTTGCGTTAGCGTCATTACAATCCATAAATATGCAGGATGAAAGATGTCATCCTTCTGCAGCTCAAGGAGGCCTTCTAAGCTCGCTGCAGAGGTTTTGGAGTTGGTGACTATGGGAGGGGGCAAAGGTTGCATGTATTTGCATGATATGACAGCATCTACTTATAAAATGAACTTACAAATACACAGGGTCATTTATCTTTGACCTACATTCTTAATCTTAATATCTTTGTTTTCTGATTAACTTGTGGGCTTCTCTTCCCACACACGCCAAAGCCTTCACACTAAATAGTCTTATTCATGCAACAGTATAAGTTATGCTTTATCACAATGCCAGATCTGTATTTGCACTAAGAGCACTAAAAGTAGTCATCTGTCTTGTCATGGGTAAGTACTTAATGCAAAATGTAGAAATCCATGTTATTTGAATGTATAAAAAGTAGGCTGAATTAATTGCACACAAAGAGTAGTTCCACTCATTTGGCTCTAACACAGTTCAAATGAAACCAAGAGGGTGAATTTTCTTTCAGCCAGTGCTCTTTATTGGATTCATAAAACTGATGCCAGTGTGACGGCAGCACCTGTACGTGAGCCCTTTCCTGTGTTTCAGTCTAAAAGCAAAACAGCTTTGCTAGAAATACATGGTTCCAAGCTGTTTCCTACACGAGGACAATGAAAACAGGAATTCTTTCATTTTAAGAAAACTCATGCGAAGCTGACTTACCTGCTGTTAAGTTGCCCCCAGGTTTAAGCAATTAGTAGCCGCACCAAGTAATCCTAGAAAATGGCTGAAAAGGACTCAAGTATCCACTAATATCCTCTGGCTTGTGTGGTCCACTTGTGGTGACTGCTACTGAGCATAGTGCCAAGAGCCATCTCAGGCTCTGCTCTCCCCCCTCTCTCTCTCTCTCTCTCTCTCTCTCTCTCTCTCTCTCTCTCTCTCTCTCTCTCTGTATCTGATACACACACACAGGCACACCCACACACACACACACACACAC
>JAUYWH010000004.1:12687417-12747045 GCA_034779795.1 Ctenopoma multispine
CATCATTGCACCTTTGAACTTGTACCTCTGTACTCTCTCTCTCTCTCTCTCTCTCTCTCTCTCTCTCTCTCTCTCTCTCGCTGTATCTGATACACACACACATGCACACGCAAACACACACACACACACACTTGTCTCAGTTCTTCAGGTCAGGAAGGGTATGGTCGAGAGCAATAACAGCGCAGTAACTTCCCCCTGTCTCTCTCACCCTCCCTCCCTCTTTCACTCCCACAGCCTATCCTGTTCTGCTCTACATAGTACTCTAAAACACACCTATCATTTTCTTTCCCTCCTTTTCCCTTCAAGAAGTCAGTGCGTGAGAATAAAAGTTAGAACAGGCGTGAAGGAGCTAGGCGGGCACAGTTCTGGTCCCTCTCAGTGGGTGAAAGGGGCCGTTGTCCAGTGAGGAGGAGGACAGAGGTGCTGTGTGATGTCCTCTGTCATAGGGCCAGATCTTTTCACTAAGTTACATCCCCCATTGTCCCTCTCTATTCTTTTTGGTTAGAGTCACAGTGGCTAAAAGCGTACATCTATATTTAACTCTTCCACCCTTGCCAGCACGGGCACCGTTAGCAGCTGAGGCTAGCTGAATGCTAGATGTTTTGGCTGGCCAGTTAGAGCTCTAACTCTTCCTACTGACCCTTGGTGACAGCTGAACCATGCAATGCTGATTTCTCATGCTGGGAAAGTTCAGTGACAGCAGCCACCCAAGCACCAACAATAATCCAAGGAACTGCTGACTTTGGAGAATTGAGTGTTGCCAAACACTCCAAGACTTTGGAGGCGAGACTGTATTTTTGGCCCTGCTTGTAAAAAACTAAATCTAATCTAAATTAGGCCTGCGATACAGTAATTCTGCTCTGCATCAGTGGGAACTTTGTTACCAGGGTACTGTTCAGCTTTCCTTGAGCACATGCTACAAAAAAATAATATAACCAAAGCTCCCATTATGTGTTAATGAGGTGTATTTAAAAAGGAGAAACAACATTTGTAATACATTTTTATCACAGTTGAAGATTAGAATTTATTTTAATGTTTGTGCTGTGTCATATGTCAGTGATGTTGTTAAGAGTAAAATGTTTCTTCTTGTTAGAAGACTCTGTTTGTCTGAAAAGCTGAGCTTTACTGCACGATGGTACAATGTGATTTGTTTGTTGGATTAACTGGCCACATGGACAAGAATGAACAATTAGTGAAACAACAGTTTGCAGGTCAGACGTCTGTCACTAGTTAATGTTCATCTTGTTTATAGCCCCATGTTTTCCTCTCTTTTGCTGGATAACCTGATTGTTCTTTGAGACATTTTGGCCTGATGATAGTTAGACAGGTGACCTTCTATGTGGAGTTTGCACGTTCACCTTGTGCCTGCTCTTCCTGCTGTTTCCTCTGCGTGGTCCTGCTTCTTTCCACAGCCCAAAGAAATGAAGTGAGGTTAATTGGTGAAATTATCTATGGGTCTGAATGGGATTGTTAATGTTTGTTTGTCTCTTTACGTCACATAGATGTACCCTGCCTCTTGCTCAGTGACAGCTGTGATTGGCTCCGGCACTCTCACAAACTCTTAAAAGGAAAAGCGGTTAAGATAATGGATGAATGGATCTCTAGGTGGAAACCAAAGCAAACAAAAGACAGAGCAACTAAACCAACAGATACACTCGCTGAGGAATTATGTCAGATGGACATGGACCTATGCTCTCACTCTCTGTCATATCTGACAGAAGAGCGGTTTCGTTTGTGGGGCTAACAAAATGTTTTGTCCAGTGAAATAAAAACAGTTTGTAGACACAATACATGGGCAGACAGACACTTCCTCAGATTACTTCACTTAACTTATCATTTGTTCATTGACTTTCCCCAGCAGCCAGAGTGACACGAGGTCATCCAATAGTTCACCAGCTCTGTGTTGTCCGGTGTGTGACAACTCGAAGTGAAGCTTCAGAGCAAGAACTCACAAAGCAAAGAACATTTGTTTGACAGAAACCTTTCTCACCACATATGAAGTCATCCCCTACATGTGGTATAGAAGAGGAAGATCTATCCAAACTGAGGTCATGAGAAGTGTATTCTGATCAAATGCCATAATTCCCACACCCAAAATGAGGTCATGTGGTGGGATTCGGTTTGTTATGATTTAACTCTGTATATATAATGCCCACAGGACAGTGGTCCTGTCTGGTCCCACTGGGGCTGCAGTTGTTATGAATCACAGTAGAAATGTGGGCTGCTTGATGGAGATGATATTCCCACACATATTCACATTTAATTAATGTAAGATGGGTGACAAAACGCTGCTGTGTCATCCAGTTGCGAAGACGATTTTATCAAAACAAACAGAGGAAGAGAAAAAAATATGATGTCATCCAAATTAATTTATGTCATAAACCAATCTAAACAACTAGCGATGTAACACAAAACGCCATCACCCTCTATCTGCAAGAACACACACACACATACTCTCCACACAGGTCTCTCAATTTTACTTTGGCGTTTCAGGCTCCTCTGCGGCAAAGCGGTGACTTAGGTCACAGCCAATAGTTGTGTCTGTCCTCAAAACACTCAATGCAATATTACAGCAATCGTCTGTTGACTTCCACTTCTTCTGCTCAGGCATCACCTCAGCTCTCCTGGGTGGTTTTCGGTTTTCGGGCGCGCTGACAGATGTTAAAGAGCTGTCCAAGCAGAGTGGAGATTAAATGAGGCCAAGACAACAGGGAACATGGTGTTCCTGGCTTGAAACCATAAAGGGACTAGGCAAGGTTTTGTGAAAGGATAGAAAGAAAAGTAATGAAGGAATTGAGTGACAGGATGTGGGTAGATCTTTATAGATTTAGAGTTATGCTAATCCTTTCACATTAGTGCCAGTATCATCAGAACAACCTGAATTATTTCAGGAACCTCCCCACTTACTGATAGTTTTCCCTGAGATATGACTGACAGGACCTGAGCATTTGATCTTAGTTGTCACAAATCACACAGCACACACAATGTCAGACTAGCACTTATATAACACTAGTGCCACAAAACACCAAAATGCACATAGTAAATTGCCCTAAAAATGCCAGCAAATCTCACAGTACCACAAAAATACCACAACACATGTATCACAGGAACACAGTGATTACCACAGGAATTTCAGCGCTGAAGTACCACAGTTTCTTTTAATGTGGTTCTGTATCATAGGTTTTTTTTAAAGGTTGACAGACAAGTATGTCTAATTAGGGGTTTGATTTTCCACTTCCGAACACAATAATAGTGTCTTTTCCGAAATGATAAATGTACATAATTTTGTTTTTATAAAAAAAAAAGAATCAAAATGACATCATACAACAGTTTGAGTCTAAACATGCACTGCTCATGTCGTCCTAAGACTTCTTAAGCCAGGTTTAAGAATTATACGCTATCAAACTGTGAGTTAAGCCTTATGAAGTAAAACTATATCACGTTTAACATATTTCACTTGTCTCGACTATGACGTTAAAGTGTCAAATTCCTACTCAGAAAAAACCTTAGAATTTCATTCACAATCGTTCGGTTACCAGTTGTGATTATTTTGTGTTCAGTAAAATACAGTATTGACATAGTAAATACTTGAACTAAAAAATTTGGATACATCTGGTTTCACTTTCTGGGCTATTAACCCTCTTGAACTTGTCACACCATCAATAACGCATCCAGTAAAACACCAGAACATAATACTGACTCAACTGTGAATTATCATCGTAGCTGGAGTTATTGTTGAACATACTGCAGACATCTCATCTCTTGTGGTTTTCGTGTTTATTGATGTAAGGCTGTTTCTAAAGTCTAAATTGGCTTGGAAATTATATACTCTTAAGTATTTCAGCCTTTGTTTTTCTTCTGATGTTTCAGTTATAGTGATGACTTACCATCTCAGAAATGTTAATTACTTATGTTTCATTTCCTGCTTTTGCTGATCACACACAGACTATAGAGTTGAAGAATGATAGTTTTGTTTAACCCTCATATACAGTGTAAAGTCCATGAAGGCTGACTCCTCAAGTAAGGAGAAGATGTGAGACATTTAATGATTATAGTTATTACAGCAAAAACCTTTAAGAAAGTCAATTGAGCTGTAATTAGATGTTAAAATGGGTTTTCAGTTTGTCTTTCAGTTTAGCACAGCTTGACCACAAAATTCTCAGCTCAAGGTCCACTTAAACATCTAAAAAAATCTTTAATTACATCTTTAACCAATCACACTCCTGCCATCCAGGAGGAGTCACTGGAGCATCTGAGCAGGCTGCGGGACAGTTTTTACCCGAAGGTTGTCAGGCTCCTCAACAGCATCCTGCCCCCCGGGTTCCCCCAAACTGCCTCATTTTTTTCCATCTCTTAAACTGTCAACATAAAAGTCATACACATGCACGGAACTGCTGTAATAGAATGAAACCGATACCTGCTACTATCTAATTTGTGCTGCTGCTGCATATAATTTTATATTTCATTTGATATGTTAACAGTTCACACGTCTTGCTGCTGTAACTGACAACCTCAGGTCAATGCACGTGCCTGCAGCTTACGATAATGGGTCTGGTTATTCAAATTACCTAATAATAAATCTATGGTCAAGTGCAATAGTTGGGTATCACCAACATCGTTTTTAGTTCTTCTCTCCTTTGAATCTGAAGCGTTCTCTCAAGATCACCCACGGCAGGGGACACAACTGCTGCAAATCCCAAAAGAGGGAGGGGTATTTCCATCTTGTGCTCCCAGAGGCACCAGGGTTTACTTAAAACAACATGATCTGGGCATCTTTCTGAATATCAAATCACTTAGGCAATGCATTTGTCTTATCGGTTTAAGTTGAATTGTTTCAATTAGTTCAACCTGATAAGCCCTGATGCAGAACAAAGAGTGTTTAAATCAAATGTCTGCATTTAATCTTATTAACTAACAGCTGTGTCCTCGTCAAGCTTTTATTCACAAAAAATAATTGAGTTACATTAGGAGAAATAAACCAAGAGTAAATAATGAAATTGTGATTTTTTCAGTTCTACAGTGGCGTCGTTGAAATGTCGCCATCTTCCGACTGTGATGCATAATTACATCAACAATACTTGGTCCTTCAAGGTTAAAGCGAATCCTGCTTACTTCGATTTGATTGGTGGACGCTCACATTCTCGAAGCCTGATTGGACGGTAGTTGCATGACGAAAAAGGAAGTGTTTGGGGAAGAAAACGCTACCGGTGAGAAACGTGGGCTAACGTTATCACTTTTATATGTTAAGTTTTGTGTTTTTGTTGTGTTGTTTGTCGTTTGTTCGCAGTATTATTTCGAACTTTAGAGACAGTGTGTTATGGCTGAACTCAGAGCATTTTACAACGGGCTCCTCTTAAGGCAGTAGGTCAAATGTTAACGTTAGCTGCAAGTGCTAACGACTGTGTTAGTGTCACTGCTCAGTGTGATGTCAACAAGAGTTTAAAGTGAATAGTTCCCTGTGAATTTCATGGCTTGTATGTCATTGGCATCCCGTGTTGGAGGTGATATATTGTTGCTGTTTGCAGCAATCTTTACTCTTGTATAATCGTGCACAAATCCGAAACTATTTTCTTCACTGCTACGAACCGTTTAAAAAATTAAATATATCATGCATGAACGGGTTTTCAAAATGTACTGCCTAATAACCGTTTAAACTGTATTTTATGTCTTCTTGAGTTTGTTCATTTAGTTTTCTGTCATAACACCACTAGATGGTGCAGGAGATCGTATTATTAGACACTAATAACACAGCCACTCCTTTAACCCCAACGCCACAGTTTGAAGATAGACATTGGAAATCAGTCTCATTATCTAATGAAAAAGTAACTGAACTGAGAGACATCTATAGAGTTAGACTATTTTGTTCCACATAATGTGTGTTCTCAATGTATTTATGGGAAATAAACACAATATGTTTTAACTAGGGTTAAAATAAATCCAAATTAGTCTAATTATAATTCTAAAAGAACATACTGAAATAACACAATACTTATATATACACACTGCTCTTTCAATTTGAAAGGTTGCTCCTGACTTGAAATGCTGTACAAGTTCAGAGGTCTGTTTCTCTTTTTGTTTGTCTCTCTGCTACTGAATTACTCCTGAGGAAGCTGATCAATCATAGTTTCTTTCTCTCAGCTCTTTGTTTTTCACAGTGTTCACCTGAATGATGGCTGCCTCTGGGAAACTGGCATCTTTCCGACTGCCTCCCTTGCCTACTGTAGGTGAGCTGATAAAGCTGTATAACCTGCGAGCTGAGAAACAACTGTCACAGAACTTTCTGTTGGACCTGAGGCTCACAGGTTAGTCTTCTTGCCTCACTCGTTCTTTCTCTTCCTATCTGCAATGCAGCAGTACCTGCTAGCCCCTGGTCTTTGTTGCTGTGTCTCCACTGGGGAAATAGTGGTGTGTTTTCTAGTGCACTTTATTTCACAGCTCCACATCGCCATGTTTCAAGGCATCGAAACCGACAATCTTTTCTGTATGGGGGAGGTTGAGTAGATCCTCTGCTAATGTAAATGGACTGAGCCAATTGTTTGCAGCCCTTGCCGAGCTTGAGCCTTAATATAATTATCAGTGATGCAGTGCAGGACTGATCTTCTCTCTTGTCCTTGGACAAGGTGACTGTTAGATTAATGCATCCCATCTTCATCACACAGAGGCAGGTATCGCAACAACCTACACTATTAATCTAAATTTAGATACCTATGCTGATGAAGACATTTGATTGGAGAATATTGTGTAGTTTATGTGATTTATGTGCTGTAACAAAATAGTCTGTAATTCACACAAACATCTAAGTGAAATATTTTCCTAGAGCTGAGTCCATTCGTCTCCATCTTTTCAGACAAAATAGTCCGTCAAGCAGGCAGTTTGAGGGACGCCCATGTATGTGAGGTGGGCCCTGGTCCTGCGGGCCTCACCCGCTCCATTCTCAATGCAGGTGCAGCGGACGTTCTGGTAGTAGAGAAAGATACACGCTTCATTCCCGGACTAAAGGTAAACTGAGCAGTTATGTTGAGGTTGGCTAAATTGTTGTCAAGGTCATTAGTTAAAACTACTTCATGTGTCATGAAGTATTTGTAGCTACATGTCATATCACATCCACTTCCACAGCTGTTGTCTGAGGCTGCACCTGGACGGTTAAGGATTGTCCATGGCGACATACTCACTTACAGAATGGACAGAGGGTTCCCAGTAAATATCTCTAAGCCATGGGAAGAAGGTGAGAAAGTTAAATCATATAAGCTGTTACTGTGGTCAGATTGAATAGACATAAAAGCAACTAAGATGCTTGCAAATCTGTGTGTGGCTCCACAGATCCACCCAACCTTCACGTCATTGGAAATCTACCATTTAGCGTCTCAACCCCCCTCATGATCAAGTGGCTCGAGAACATAGCCAACAGAACAGGACCCTTCATGTACGGACGCACCCAACTCACCCTCACTTTCCAGAAAGAGGTGGCAGAGGTGGGTTAACACTGCTGTCACATCTCTCAATCAATGTCTGGATGCTGCTGTGTTGTCGAGGTGCCAAGACTCTAAGCAGGAATAGCTGCTCAAATGAAGGTTAAGATAGTTTTGTGTCATCTAGGCCAGTCAAGATCCTTCAAAGCAGACTTTACTGATGTTAAAATCTTCCAATTATAATACACGTAAGTACTCATTTTGATACTTTTTTTTTGTCCTTTCCATCTAGAGGTTGACAGCCAGCACAGGCAGCAAACAGAGGAGTCGTCTGTCCATCATGGCCCAGTATCTCTGCACGGTCCACAACTGCTTCACCATCCCTGGATGTGCCTTCGTCCCCAAACCTAAGGTAAGACATAACTAACTGTAATTTTCTAAATCTGACTCTACTATAACGGCAAACAACAACAACTAATCAAGCAGCATGTCATATGTGGTGGTCTGCTGGAATTCAATTTTGTGATTTTTACAAATGGATTAGCAAAAGCTAAATTATTGCCAACTAAAATCCTCCATTCTTCCTTTTCCTTATGTTTGTTGACACATACAAATTCAGACATATACTGTATATACTGACTAACACAGAATGAGAATTTCCACTTTGCTTAGTTAAGTCGTGCTCTTTTCAGAAAGTTTAATGTTAATCTTCAGTAACAGATGGACACATTATTATTTCACAGTTCTTATCCTAAGATAACCTGTGATGAGTGAGACATCTTCACATCTACTGATCTCTGCTCCTCATCTGGTCCCATGCTCCTGTCAGTCCCTCATCATTTCCCACCAATCATCCCTCCCTCACTCCTCTTGCTTGAAGGCTTCATTAAGACTGTGTTGAATCAGTGTTGCCTCTGTTCTGTCTTTGGACCCTTTCTAGGTTGTGATGATGCCTGGTGGGTATTTGAGATGTGGCACGATCACACTGTGCCTTGTAATGAGGGTCTATGTCTTTTTTAGGCCCGAATTTTTCTCGCTGTGTCTTTCGGCCCCATGTGAGTCTGTCAGTGGTGAAAGAAAGGCGTTCACTCTTATGTAACATGAGATTTCAAGGGTTTTAAATCTTGGTAAGGATTTATTGTAGAACTAGGAGGCACATGAAAAAATAAAAGTGCTGCTGCAAAATTTGAAATATTAGTGTTGGCTAAAAGACAGTTCTGCTGAGACATACTTGGAGTTTAGAGACACACGTTTCTTAAAGGACTCTGGAGGTGTCTGACATCTTTGTACAAATGAAACCATGTTTTTCTTTTCATGAATTAAAGGATAGGTGTTAGGTGGATGGCAGAGATGGACTGTTGGTCCCTTGAAGATGTCGTAGCTCTTTAGGAGGCCAGCTGTTGGTAAATATTTAATCTTCACTGTGAAGTAAAATGCGTCGGAGTGAACGGGACCAGTGGTGATTGTTCATTCTCTTAGAAGATATGGCTCCTAATGATTATTTCATCACACTCAGCTGCCTTTCTCTGCATGTTTTTTCTCTTGAATGTCTTATTTTTGTGTTTATAGCAAACTGTAGCTTAATGGATTTCAGCATGGCTTGTCTGTGCTCTACATCTGCACATAAGCACATGTGCTACAGCAGCATGCAATTGGCTTGCATAAATGCAAACCGACTAGTGTCACGCTATGTAAGTGTGCATTTCTCCTGCACTGCAGATGAATCAGCACCTCTCACACAGGCCATCTATCCCCACTAAATGTTTTAATGGCCACTTCGTTGAATTGATATCATTAGGAAAGATGATGGCTGTTTGATGAGCAGGTCTCCTGCTGCTGGTGTACTATAAAATATCAGAGAGCGCATAGACTATGCTAATGCCATCAAACCCTCTGCACTATTCAGGCCCCTTTTTTACTAGTATGTCATGTAGTATAATTCATAAAAAGCTTGATGGCTCAGCATTGTTTTACTGGTGCACACCAGAGTAATTACGCAGAATTGCATGAACAATAAAAATGCTCTGTCTGATTTATGGGACAACATCAAAGGCTTTGGGGGAGGTTGAGGTTGTGCCACACATGAATATAGACTTCTAGCTCAACCAGTGGATTGTCTAAAAAGAACACTTAAAGAGATACAGAAAAGTATTGTCATAGTATAAATACATAAGTCATGGACAGCGTGTGTGTTGATACTGTACACTCCTTGTAGTCTACTTTAGAGAAAAGGCTGAAGCCTGTTGAAAAATGAAAAAGTTTAATGGCTAAATTTCCCTCTTTTGTGAGCAGATGTTACTCATAATGGCAGAGTAACACTGCAGAATATAAGATCAATCCCTCTGTATTCCTCGTTGTCTGGGCTTGTTTGTGTGTATGCCTTTTCAGGGAGTGTGTGAGACTGTGGCTCATACCTGTAGCCAGTAAATCCGCTCAGTGTTCTAATTGTTGGCATTATCTTGTTCCCTCTGAAACGGTGGGATCATTGATTGTGCTAATTAAGAGGGATTTGTTCATATTGAAGCATAAATGGGCTTTCTTTTCATCTGCTCTTGGCATGTATTTGTTACGTTTGAACTCCCTGTTTTTTTTGTACAGTATATATTATATATATATTACTTATGTCTATCCTTAACTGATGGTGTTAACTCAATCATTTATTAACTCACAAAGCATCACCCTACCTCCACTCCCACATCACCGATTGCATTGTCCTACACTGCAGTGAATAAAATAAGCAGAAGCAGGTGTTATGCAACACATGGCAATTAGTGGAGTGTGAAAAACATCTGAAGTGGTTTTATACAGTGTAATGAAACAAATAGTGAATCAAAAAGAACCACCCAAAAATAGCGATGAAATTACTAAACCTTTCCAAATAACCATGATCAGTAAATAAAATGAGGGGAAGGGGAAGTGCAGCTTGATTGACCAGTTGATTTGAATCTGCAGGAACTGGCTAGTGCATGCTATGCAGGGTAAGGTGAAGGGAAATGTTGAATCCACTTTACATTAGCAGCTGCTGGGGCCCATAGTAACGAGCTGTGGGCAGATAGACGCTCTTATCCTTGCTGTTTAATCTGTCCGTCTTGTTCTTCTCGCCCCCCGGACTGAATCTCTCTTGTGTCACATTGAGTGACTGAGATTGTCCTTGAAGGTTCCTGAGTGTGGCGATTGGCTGCTTTGACGGTGGTCCCTCAGGCTCAGGGTGCCCTAGGTCTGTCCTACTGCTGATCACACCTGCCTCACTTCCTTTATTAGTCACTCTCCCACTGTTAATTCTCACATAGACAGACGTATTGACCGATCCTTAAATTACTTCTGTCATTCACATCCTGCTTAAGGAAATTGAGCATGGAATGTGTTTCTCTGTTATTGCATTATCCAATACACATATTTCCAGTTTATACTCAGGAGCTTTAGTCATCAAGAAATCTGCATCTTCAACGCAAACATCCAGTCATCCAAATTCAACTTCACTGGCTTTTTTTACAGAAAATACCTGATTTGCCAAGAATAAATCACATTGCTCTTCACAGTTGATTAAAACTTCTGTCTATCACAGGAAGGTCTATATGCAACCTGCTGTCTTTTGTGTAGAGGTTCATGAGGGCTCCATAATAACAATAAACAGTAATAAAAAAAGAAGGAAGAAATGGAGACACTGAGAAGGAGGTAGTGTGGGATCTAGATATTAAATGGCGAAGGTGAAGGAAACGGTAAGAGAAAATTAGTTAGGGAACGAAAGTGGGAGAGAGGAAAAATAGAGTGACAACTATGTGTGGGATGACAATAAAAAAGATAGATGGAGGGGAAATGTGAGTAAATCTGCAGTGAGACTGTAGAAAAAAGCAAAAATAGACAGAGAGTTTGAGCCTAAGGGAATTGAAAGAAAATTAAACAGAATTCAGACTGGTTATGATGTATGTAACGAAACAAAAGCTAGAAAAGGAAGTAAACACAGCCACGCCGCCTCCACATGAGTACAAAAGACCCAGAGACAGATTGACGACAGAGATCGATCTGAAGGGAGAGTGAGGCGTACCTCCAGCAGATGGTTGTCCGGGCCAGTCGTCAGCCCGCTCTGAGTAATAACTGCATCAGCCAGCACCCATCAACTAACTGAGCCTCACGAGAAGGGAGCCCTACAGATGTTTGCCATGTACACAATCGTCCACCAAGAGCACAGAACAGATGAGTGGAGCCTAAATTAAATTTGTTAATGCTGCATTGAACATCCATTATGGCTGGCAGTTGTCGAGGGGAGTTTGGACTTGAGCAGTACAAATTTAGCAGATATATAAACCTGTTTTTAATATCTCTCACTGTTCTCTCTAGCAAAGGTGTCATACTTCAAGTATCAAAATTATCTGTTGAATTCGAAGGGTGTTTCAGTGTAGAGACTAACCCACCTCGGTCCACTCCATATTGCAGCGGCCTTCGCAGTGATGGATATCTTTGCTGTGGCCTGAGGTGGCCCAGCTCCTGCTTCAACAGTAAGATGGGCTGCACTGCTTTCTCACATCCCGCCACGCTTTCTACAGGCAATTCAACTAGGCCTATTCCTATCTCGTAAAAGGGGTCAAACACGGTATCAAGAGTATTGGGGAAAGTTATTTCAATGACTCGTGCCAGCGCGGTAAACGCCTGAAGGCTTGGTCTCAACACATCACAGACCCAAGGTGAAGAAAAGCTAAAAATACTCCTCCTCCTCTCTCTCCTTAAAGGAAATGTCGAGGTTAGCAGAGTTTCATTATGAACATCTCTGGAGATCTAATGCTCCTCCTAATAAAGAATTGTGCCATGTTTGCTCAGAGTCAGGGCTCAGAGTTCAGCAAATTCAGCTTTGTTTGGTTGGTGAGCATGCTGAGAGGATAGTCAGGTATTTTAAAGAGTAATGCTTAAACCCTGGTTGTATCCCAAGAAAAGGTTGACTTCAAATAAAGAAGTCACTAGTGAAAAAAAAAAAAAAAAAAAGAAATTATCACATTTATCATGATTGTTTCAGCTTCAAAAACTAGTCTTACAGTTGAATTAATCCTTCTGTCCATGTGCCTGTGCCTTTGCTTATTGTTCTTCTTCTGTACTCTCATGAATATATTTTAGCATTTTTTTTAACAAAGGGCAATAATCTCTGCTGTGATCATTTTCATCAAGAAAGATCCAGATGGCATAAAACAAATGTGTCCACAGCCTCTGAGCGTTTAGCTTCACTCACCTTCAGTTTCCCAAACCACGTGACCCGCCCCATGCTGAAAGCTGAAATATTAAAAGGCCTGCTTTGAACTGTCAGAGTGTATTGTTTTCCTACAAGCTCTCCTTTTGTCATCTCCATTGCTATTACTGCCTTTCTCAGCAGTTTACTGCGCAGCCAAGGTCGTTGCTATTACTCCCCAGCCTCACATGAGCACTGGGACCAGAGGAGAGCAGCTCCAACAAAGGAAGGTCATTGTCCCTCAGTGCTGATGACTGCATTATATCTCCAGCGTGAACGTTCATGAGCACAACAGCTGTCAAAAAACCAGAGCCAGACGTTAAGTATGGTGACATACTAGAGCAATTTGGGGACTCGCATTTTGAGTAATGGGGTGATTGTTAATGGAGTTTTGGTGATTAACATGCTCTGATATGTCTCGCTCTCTGTGTCTGCGAGCGGCACTGCAGGAGTGCATTTGCGCCTTTGTGAGCAGTCATCATCTCGTTGTCTTCCACATCTGCCATTCCTTTCTCGGTGGTTGATCTTTAAAAAGGTTACCTGCCGTTCCGGAAGGTCAGTAAAATAATTTGGGATTTTGACATTGCAGGAGAATTCACAGAAAAGCCTGATGCGTGTTTAACCCCTGACTGAAACTGAGAAGAGCTCGGTCTGTCATAGCGGCAACTCAGGGTGAAAGCCTTTGATGGAAAATGTAGGTTAAATACACAGAGGAGCAGAACTTATTAGCGTTTCCCCACGAGAAGGGTAGTTATTTGATCTGCACTCTTGTTGCATAACGAAGAGGGGTGGGAGAATGAGAGAAAGAGCCTTTAATAATCCATGTTTGTTTCAGTAAAGCACATTCTCACTCAGTAGGCTTCCAATCAGCTGTAACACTGCCAAGACTCGCTCGGAAAGTAACTATATGTCGCAGACGTTAATGTTGAAGACCATATTGTGAAAAAAGCTCAGCTTAAAACGAAATACATTCTCGAAAAGTCTGCGCATTTTAAATATAATTATATGATTTAAATGATGTAATTCAGTTATAATTCAGAGCAGATGTGGTTGTAGTATTTATACCTCTTTCTACATGGTGTTAGGTTTGTGTGGTAGCAGATGCACTTTTTAACACTAATGTAATGTAACTGATTATTGTTATTATAAATAAATCTGACATTCATTTCCTTTATTAATCATTTGGAAAATGACAAAAAATTGTGAAACTGTCCCATCACAATTTCCTAAAGGGGAAAAGAGTGATTTTTGTGCATCAATCAAATTTGTATTTATACTTCAGCTAATTTACCAGTAAAGATTTACGGTAGTGATAAATTGCAGTTGTCTTTATTTTGGCGACTATTTTAATGTCTCTTATACACAACTTATTATTGTTTGTTGCTTTTTTTGTGGTGGTTATTAATTACTTTTCAATTATTAGACATATGCAATCCACCAGCTGCGCAAGCAACAGCAGCTATCCTACAATAACATGATGTCAGAAGAACTGCAAAAACTGAGCTAAATCACATTCCCTTAAAACCCTTTGGGCCTTTTATTATTTAATTCATGTATTTCCTTATGCTGCCATCATAGTAAGAACTGACTAAAACAGGCTGGGTGTGGTATTAAAGGAAAAATCCCTTTTTTAAAACCCATTTGCACATAATGATGTTTTATGTATGCGTGTATTAGTTGGACTGCTACTGCTGTATTCCTGGGTGCTGCGTATGAACAGCCTGTCTGCCTACACCCAGCACAGCCTGTACCATCCACCAATCTGTAGATCTGGCAGGAAGATGAGCACCATCTCTGTCCTTAGCAGCCAAACACAAGAAATAACACAACAGACCACATATCTCGTTGCTTTCACAAAATAGTTTTATTGGTAGAAAATAGAACTACTTGCACTAGCACATTGAGACAACTGTATCAGAACTTGTGAACTGTTCATCATCACAAATATGCTCTGGCAAAGTAAGAAGTGCTAAAGCATCCACAAAAATAAGCTGCAGTTATCAAAATGATAAATCAGTGTCTTGGTACAGTATAAGCAGGAGAGTTGTAACTCTTTAGACTTTTAGGACCTAGTCACTTTGCACTCTGGCCATTTATAAGCTAATGAAATTACGTGCTGATGATCAAGCTGCACATCCACAAAAAAAGAGAAATCGCTAGCTTCTGTTTCTCTGCTGAATACTATTAGATTTAAGTTGTTACCTTTTTCCAGAGTACCTGCTATTACTTGTACTGGCCCAGAGAGCTTGGGGTGCTCAGTCATTCGAAACAAACTGCTGTCGTAACACAAGTAAAGGTGCATTGAGTAGTCTTCTTATAAAGAAGATATGGTATGAACATGGTATTGTATCTTATTAAAACAGTCTGAGGGGATCCCTCAGTAGAAACAAACGACTTTAAAAGCTTAGAAACTCGTGTACAGTTGTCAAAGACCTACATTGAACCAGAATTCCTGAAACAAACACATTTTTGTTCTTTCAGAAAATACCACACACGTCTTCCCAATGAAACTCTCGTGCCCAGTGCAGTCTTTCTGTGCTTTGGGAACTGAGGAATAAAGAGGATTTAAAATAACCCTTGAAAGCTGCACTGGACTGTACACAAGCATCTAGCTGAGTTGAGACTTAGTCTGGCAGAAAAAAAATCACGAATCCATAAAACATTTGCTAATGGATAATTCATGTACAAATAAGACAATAAAAAAGTGAACACAAAGAACTCCAGACGATATTAAAACGTGTCATCATGAGACAATTTGGCACATTCTTGAAACACATAATGTGTCAGTATTAGCTGATGACATGGCACATTCTTTACTTTGTTTATTGCATTGGTTATGGTGCCTGGGCAGTGAGTTATTGTCAGGAGGCTAGTTTTGTCAGCTGAAATCTGCTGGGCAAGACAGCCTAGTCAAGGTGGGGTAGAAACCTGGCGGTAGATGGCTGCCAGGACCGGCAGTGGTGCCCACAGAGATACCCATGGCATGCCGGCAGCAGCCTGCAGGTGGCGAGCAGCGCTTAGCCATCTGCTCTCCCCCAGGAAGCCGCATGTTTATGAGAGAGAAGGAGGGAACGTGCACTTCTATACATCAGTGCCAAGGCCTGTCTCCAGCATGAAAGCAATATTCCTCTCATATCTTTACCTCAGAAAAGAGTAGAAGCACTCAGAAATGTGACTGAAGCGTAACCGCACAACTGACATATGAGGAGGTGGGAGTTTTGTTTGTGTGTGTCGGGCGTCCATGCTTTCAACATGCATCAGCATTCTCTCGTCAGTGATCACATCCATGTGACATGTGACACAAGCAGGACAGAGGATGTGGGTAAAAAAAGATTGGACTGACAAGTAGGAACAGAAAACTGGTGGCATAGTGAAGTGGCTGCAAGTTAAGACACTGAGACCTTCCGCAGGTGCAGACTGGTAGCATACGCGCACTGCTGACGCACTTGGAAAACAAGTCACATATGGAGAATGAGTCAAACCTTTTTTAGCTGGCTGCCGCACAGCTACCTAGTCGACCATGACTCAAGAAGCTTCTCCTTTTCTGCTTCATTTTTGCTTTCCTACCACTACACCATTAAACATCTATTCATCCCTGTGAGACTACTTGCACGGTATGGCCACCATAGCTAAGTCAGAGGGATGCTGCCTCATGTCACGGGGCGATAAAAGAGATTATTGAAAGTAGTTTGAGCAGAGGCTCTGATTAAAGCTTATGGAATCATGGCGAAAGAAAGAGATGCCCCCCCCCCTTCCCAATAAAAAACAACTTCAAATCACTGAGTGACATGCACATTCCTCCTGACAATAAAGACATTTGAATGCTGATTTCTGTTTCCATGGCAGTGAGGCAGAGGATGACAGGATTGAAAAGCACATGCAAAAAGCCGGCGTGCGCGAGTGTTTACTGTATACACGGAGACACACAGGAGCGTGTGTAAGTGTGTGGGTGTGCTGGAATGGATTGGGATGGGTAGCTGCTACTTACAGGCAGGATGTATTTTTGTCTGGATGGAAATATGAAAACAGCATATCAGATAGTCCACTCTGCTGAGGATTGAGTCTCTTTCTATCAATTTCTCTCCATCTCTCTCAAATTTCCCCCCGCAGAGAGAGAAGCACGCATCTGTTTGTCTGCATTTTCCGTCTCAAATTCAGCTCAGCAGCCCACATCTACTCCTCCTGACAGTCCTCTTTGAACAGTTACAGCAGGGTAATGTTTCTACAGCTTTTCAGGCACAGGCATTGTGTGGCTATGTCTCAGTCTTCTACCAGGCATTCTGCTGTATTAATACACAGACAGGCTCCACGCAGCATGCTTTAGAGGCAAAATATCAACATCATTCTAGTAGCTAACAAAAATAAGACCATTTATTTCAATCAGTTCCACATAGCATTCTAGTGGCTAAGTATATGAAAAACTACAATGGCTTGCTATAAAAGGGCTTCCACCCACTGCTCTCAGATACTATATTGCCTAGTCTGTCGAATGGGAGTCTACTAAATGATTGTAAATAGCAGCTAAATGATTGCTTTTTCTTTCATTTCAAACCTTTGGCGAGGAAAGAAAATCTACATGGAATCTGTCCTTATTTGCTTAATCCATTCCCCAAGGAACTCTTTCTGTGATTTACTGATTGAGGATGTCTGCATTTGGTAAATGGTTTCCTTCAATTCTGCAGCACCTTATCCGGGCTCCTCACACGTTCACGCTGTTTGTTCCAAGGCGCTGCTTTGGGAATACCTCCACTGCTTGTGCTTGCAAAACAGGAAAAAAAAAGGAGAGGGGGGGGAAAATGAATTCAAAGTTGTTGCCCTCCTCTCTCATTTTTCTCCACCTCCACCTGCAGTAGAGCTTAGTGAGTAGCGTACGCCGTGATGGATCCCCCTCAGGCTTGTCTCCCTTTAGCCGTAGCGTACAGAGTGCTGCTTTTTTACACATAGTCCTGCAGGCTGTAGCCCGTCTTATTGTCTAACGGGGAGAGAGAGCAGTACTGGTGCTGGAGCTCTTGCTGCTGTTGGAGCAGCTGTTGCTGCTGCTGCTGGAGAAGCAGTTTGTCAGGGGGAGGGAGCAGGACGAGATCCTGGGGACCATGCCTCTTCCCCGAGCAGGACATACAGAAAATGGATCCCCCCACAAAGAGAAATCCTGCTGAAACAAAGGCCACGTATACAGCACCCCCCGGCTCAAACTTATTGCTCTCGGGCACATTGGAGTCCAGGAAGTTGGTGATGACCTCGTTGGTAAACCAGGAAGCAGGCACCAAGCACAGAAAGCCTGCAGTGACAAAGCAGCCGCCACTGGCGATTGCAGCGTGCCGCTTAGAGCGCCGTCCACCTCCCCAGCGTGTGCATTTTAGTCCCAGGGATGCAAGGCAGAGGCCCATGGCAGCCAGTACGCAGCACAACACCATGGTGGTGCGGGCAGTCTGCAAGTACGCAGGTAGTGAAAGCACTGAATATTTAAGTGTGCAGCTGAACATACCTGTGCTGTACCATGTGCAGTCCATCCATAGGCCCTGCATCTGTGAGATTGCTGTTATGATGTTGGAGCCCACATCCGCACTGACCTTCCAGTTGGGCAGCAGAGTAGCCACCATGGCACCCATGATGCCCAGCAGGGCTAGGACAAATCCAAATATCTGCATGCCCGTGGATGCCATGGTCTTTTTTAAAGTCGGTGATGCTGCCGCCTCAGCCCTTGTCCTCGTCTGGCAGCATTCGCCCAGCGCCAGCCTGGCTCGTCGACCCCGCTGCCCAGCCGCCTCTCTCCCCTCCTATAGTGGTGTACAAGCTGCCAGTCAAATCCTCAGTTCCTCAGCTCTTCAGCTGCAGCTCCACTGGACTGGAGGAGAGAGACAGAAATGAGAAATAGAAGTGAGTGTGTTTCCTTGCACTCCCTCCTTCTTTCTCCCCTCAGTAACCTCACAAGCGCAGACTTTTTCTGACTGGAAACAAAGAACAGCATGAGGCATGAGCGATAAGAGCCTGCTCGAGCTGATTATAGGTAAGCAAAACACTGAGGGCTGTTGTGCATGTGTGCATTTTCTATGTGCTGCCCTCTCCTTCTTTCTTAAGAGAACCCATAGAGCTGTTATTTGAGAGAGCGAATGAGTTTGTGGTATTTGCAATGCTCAATAGCTATGTGGACTTAAAGCTGCAGTGCCCTCACCCCTCTCAAATACTGAGTATTCTTCCACTTTTGTTTTCTTTTGCTATCCACCTAATCAACTGAAGGTACATTTTTAACCATTATGCGATGTTATCTTCAGGTTAAAAAGTGGTTATAGTTGATCAACCTCTAGATTTATACTCGTGAATGTATCGTTTTGTTTTTTATCTTGTTTTGTTTTTTTTGTTATTATTTTGTCAGACTTTCTAGCCGACGCACTGTGGTCTTACTCATCAAAATAAATATGTAGATTCAGCTATAAATAAATAATATCCAAGTTCAGACTAATTATTTTCTGTTGTTTCGTGGTCCAAGGAGAATAAAAGGATGTAGAAATAATCCCTTACCCGGGCTGGTGCAGAGCTGGCACTGACGCGTCACGTTGTTCGTAGCGATTCCTGTAAACACACAGTCGCACATTGAAAGACAGTCGGCCGCAGCAGAGGGGGCGAGGAGGAGGAATCAGCCCGGACCACGGATCCGTTCACGCCATCCATTTCCTTAAGGACAGTGTGTGAACGGACATCCCAGCTCTACAGACCACACAGACTCGGTCGGAGCCTGGAAGAACTGCTCGTAGCTCTCTGTCCCTCTCTGTGTGTGTGTGTGTGTGTCTCTTCCACACCACTGCTCTCTCTCCTCACCGGTTTACGTGTGTGTCTCACAGACACACTCCAAACAGCGCCAACCCGCCTCAGCTCGCTCTCTCTTCTCCGCTGCCGCCGTTATCGTCACCTGCTTCCACGTTTGAGCCGTTACTCACACAGCTGCTCCTTTCCTCATTAAATAATTCCTCAGTCACTTTGAATTACTTGTTTCTTATTGTCGACAGTCTGTATAACATGATATATTTTATAAAATGTTAAATATTTCATCAACAGTAATAGAAATTAACGTCTGGCGTTAGCAAAACTACGGAATAGCAAATTAAGCTTAGCTAGCTAACAGCTGACAAGTCAAAAGGCGCTCTTTAAAAGTCTTTTCTTTAATCACATTTTCTTAAATTTTTACCTCAAAGAAATTTGTTTATGGTGCCAACCAAATGGAGGTGAATATCAGTTTATTTGTACCCGTTTCACTGGGAATTTACCTCAGTCTGCTGTGAATTATCATGAGACATGTCTGTTAAATAATGTGCGTGAGCAACATTTCACAGTTTTTATGTATTATCAGTATTTGTCTGTGTAACTAGTCTATTATTGCTCCGCAATCAGCAATGTGTAGATGACTATAAAGTAAATACTTGCTGTAATAATGTGGAGAATTGATTTACTGTCCTGTATCCCATTCTGACAAATAACCTTGAGTAAAAGAATGACAAAATGGCACTTTTTCACCTAAGATTATGTGAATTTTAGCAAATGCTATTTGTTGCTCTAATATGTAGTAGTAGGCTGTAGAAACTAACTTTATTTTACTGTTTCAACTTTATTCTGAATGGAGAAAAACTCTTCTAATGTAAATTACTAAACTCAAATCCATCCCAATCCTGTGTTGGACATCTAATAAGAATAATAATAATACTCATAATACTTATTTTAAATAGATAAGACATCCAAGGTGCAAAGTCTGGATGAGATTTCACAAACATAGCCTGAGCTTTTATGTTCTGCAAAGCTTTGTTGTTGGTGGATGTGTTGGTCCAGACGCTGGAGGAGCACATGTATTCCATCCATGACAAAACAGACTCTACCTGATTCCTCGTCTTCTTCAAGCATCGGTCAGCACGAGGCCAAATCTCATAGCTGCTACCCTGCCTTCTTCTGTCTTCCCTCTTCTCTTTGTAGAGGACATACAACAAGGGAGGGAGTGTCTAGGAGGGCCTCAATTCATGAATGACAAAGAGGACAATATGAGAGGGGAAAAAATCACACAGGACTAATAGACCTGATAACCTTGGAAACGCAGATGTGTGTTGCTATTATTTTGCTGCATGTGCAAATCAGCAAAAACAGCCAGCTGTAGAAAAAAATTTAACCTGTCTCCCATTTACAGTATAATAACCAGGCATTGGCCACAGTGATCTGTAGCGTCCAGCATTGTATGTAGATAGGTTGGTAGCAAATTATTTGTTTAGCTATTGATCTGTTTGTTAACATGGCCCAGAGCCTCCTTAGCTTTCCTGTGAACTACTCCAAACAGACCTTTTTCTTAAAATGAGACCAGCATGGAGAGATGGTACACACCACATTATGCCCAGTTCCTCGTGGGATACCACTGCAGCAGGATCAGACATTTTCCAGACACACTATAGTGTGGCGTGCGTGACCTGTGTCCTTGTAACCAATGAGATCCTAAGTGCTGATGCTGGTGTTGTACTGTGATACATATATAAATAGATTATCAAGGGAATGGATGAAAAGGGGGGGAGATTGCAGGAGAGAAGAGCAAAATGCAGTTGACGTAACACCCGGTGAGTGCAGATGTGTGACGCTATGATGTGTGAAGATATTGCCGGCTGTTATAAGTGTGGTTCCCTTTATTTTATCACCTCATCGCAGAGCTCTGGAGCCTTTCTGCAGCATAGCTCTGAGGCACAGCTGGACCAGCCACGCTCCCCTTTTCCTTTTTACCCACACGAGGGGCTTTTATCGTTCAATTTGCATTTTCCTCTTTTATGTCCTCCCTTGCGTAATTAGTTTTTGTGCTCGTCGTCTTGCAAAGGTAGATTGTTCACGGCAGAGATGCAAGGCGTTGTGTGATAGCTGGGATGTCGCTGTCTATGCAATCTTGTTGTTGTGCGGGGCTCAGGTCCAGATTCAGCATATATTATATGTGTAAACCTGTCTCAGGCAGTGCACTTGTGACGTGTTGGGAAATTACAGTCATTGGCTTGATTAAAGAGTCTCATGTGCTTATTCCATTTTGATTAACTCCCAAGTGAACAATGTGGAATGGCATTTATGAGTTTTTAAATATCCCATCAAAACTATTTTTCCCATGTTGTCCTCCTTTGCTCTTCCACTGTTCCAGTATGCCGCATTTTTGGGCAAAGTTCAAGCTTGTCTATGACTGAAATGTCTCTCTGAGGAGCTGATCTTGTCAAAGACTAGGGCTACAGTCTTCAGTGTCCTGCGTGCGTGCTGTGCCGTGGGCAATTTCATGGGAAGTACTCTGGGCAAACCTCTCAAGCAACATCAGCCTAGTATATTTAGTGGCATTGACTGGTGCCTTCTCCTCTCTGAGAGGCTGACTTCCTCCTCTGATGTAATGGAGGTTGTCTTCTCAAGGTATTGTCATGATTAATGCAGTTCTTTCCCCTTTGATTGCAGGATCTCTGTGAGCTTTTCTCTGTTTTATTCCCTGGCTGTATATAGTAGCTTCCTTCCACCGCCCTGCTCTTTCTCAAAACCTGCCTTTGTGTAAGCGCCAGTGTTGGTGGTTCAGGTAGTGCAGTGGCTGGTGCCCCAGGGCCCCTGCCATCTCATTTTGGCTTTGCTTAGAGGGACATGACAAATTACTGCTCGCACAGCATTGGGCAAGAACTGACCAAGAAAGACGAAAGAAATAGAGGAAGGAGAACTGAAGAACAACAGGCAAAGACAGGAGTAGTAGAGCTCTTGCTGAGCTTTGGAAAGGGCAAACACTTAAAATACGGCAATGCACAAGTGTGTTAATATAAATGTGTGACTGTTGCGTTTAGAGGCATCAGAGAATGTCTGAGTGTGCACAAAAGCAGATGTGAAACATTTTTTTCCATAGTTTCAATACAATTTTTTAATTCTCTACCAGAAGATTCAGTTCAGAGTTAAACGTGTAGTAGAAGTGCAAGGTTTTGGATTATCTGATTTTTTTAATTATTTTTTTTTTTTAGCATACTGTATGGAAACTGAGAGGTAGTTTCAAAGTCTATGTAAATGTTAGAAGCCTTTGTTTTCAGAAAGTCTGATCAAATTATCTGGATTGAAAGAATCGGAGCAAAAGGCACTTTCGTGAGCTTGAGTATAGATCATTGCATAACAGTCTAATTTAGAGGCCAAATTAGTGGGAATGATTCACTTGTTTCCCCTGCCAAATACAATGATTTGCTCAAGCCTACAAGAAATGATCACTGTCAGAGCATTAACATCTCTGTCCACTTTGTGTGTATGATGTCTACTGCCACTGTGCGCAATCATGTGTTGTGCTGTGCAAATGTGTTTGCCCTCTTTTTGCATATTTGTCACACTTAATTCACTCAGATCATCAAACAAATTTTAATATTACACAAAGATAATCTGAGTAAATACAAGTTACAGTTTTTTTTTTAAATGATGGTCTCATTAAATATTTCTGACACTGTATAGAAAAGGGGAGGAAGTGAAGGATAGACGTTTGAACCAGGGGGAGAAATATTAAGCTTGTCAGATAGGGCCAATAAGTCAGTCTGCTATTCCAGCTCAGGACCTACCCCAACAAATACAAAGCATTTTAGGGTGTTTGGGGGGAGGACAGGGCAGTGAAGGCATGTTCATAGCACCTCAGTGGAGTGCCCAGGTGACAACATGTGATTTAAGATGGAGTTTCCTTGCATGTTGAGGTTGTCAGGGGAAGAATTAACAGCAAGAGGCTGGATATATTACAGTACTGCTACCTAGTGAGGCCGTGTAGCAAGGCCATACATAAATCATAGCAGCAAAGTGACTTAGACAAGCTGATGTCTGAAATGCTACTGCCTGTATAGCTGAACTATCGACTTTTTCCCTCGCTCCTCTCTTAAATCACGAAGCACAGAATATAAATGGCCTAATTATTCCAGCAGAGAGTGAAATTAAAGGCATTCCCTTTTTATTGCTTCTTCCTAACAGATGGTGGTCTGATCTTGCATCACCAAAATCACTGATAGAAGCGTTTTTACAAATCCAGATATAAAATCCTCACATGCTGATTTGACAGGTGGAGGGACACACTCTCGGAATGCATGCCTTTGTTTCAAGCCAAATATTGCAGCTATAGTTTCTGTCACATGGCATTTTTATTAAAAATGCATCAGCGTGATCTAAAAGGGTTAGTGTATTAATAATAGACTCATCAAGAACAAGCCAAGACTGTTACTGACCCTATAAATAAACCACAAAGTCATCATTCGATGTCAGAACGTTGAACATGACAAAAAAACATTTAAATTAAACATTAGCATAACTATACAGTTGTACAGTACAAGGACTTATAGTGTCAAGTCATAACATTCTTCATTCCTCCATGTTGTATAATCTGATACTGAGCCCAGAACTCTTCTTTGTACCATTACAGCATGTAGCCTACAGGGTGTGTTTAGACAAACAGTCTCCACCTTTGCCGGCCCATTAAACTCCACTGCGGCAGGAAGCTCAGCAGTAGCGAGGCATCTCTGGGCGACACGGGGATCTATAGATCTGATAAGAGATGGTGTTGTGCTTCCCAAGTGCTGCTGACCACTACCTCAGTTGTTCACAGAAAAGGACGATCTAAACGAGTCATTAGAAATCCTTTGCGCGCCTTTGGAACACTTTAATTTCCCTCCTCTAATTTTCAACGCCAGACCCTAACCCAGAAAAAGTAAAAGGCAGCTTTGAATGAGAGTGAGTCACACAATCCAGAAATACACGTGTTCCGCAGGGCACGTAGTCTTAACAGGAGAGCTGTTGCTTGTTTTTATTTTTTTGCATCTTTTTCTTTTCCCTGTTAAATCTTAAATTAACATTCTGTGTGGAATATCTGTTCATGCACCTGGATGCTTCATTTACATATGCGTATGTTCCATCGTCTTTTCTGTTTTCGTTTCCTTCCTTATCAATAAAACTGGATTTTTCTTCCAGATCTCAGTTCACACACAGCAGTATATCACTCTGATTGTGCAGCAACCCCTTAAGTAATATCTTGCAGGACTGAACACTATCATGTGAAAAACTTTGAAAGAAAATTAAATAGTTTTTTTTTTTTTGTGATGCAGAGGCACCGATCCAAAGATTCAGAAATGTTCTTTTAATATAATTTGACTCTTTTCATCTCATCATGGTGTTCAGAAGATAAAAAGTAGATGATCCTTTATAGGAGAACAAGCAATAGAGTGAGAAGAGAATGTGTGGATGTACATGTACTTGAAAGTTAAAGGGAGAGAGTGTGTGATCTGAGAGAGCGAGCCAGTCTCTGCTGAGTCTGGCACGATTACTTCAACAGTGTGTCATGTCAGCTTAGAGCTGACACAGAAAGGATTGGGAGGCAGCAGTCAGTGAGGCACTGAAGCCAAGGTCTCCCCAGTGTACTAGTCTTCTGCTGTAGTTCGTTGATTCCCAACCAGGGTCAGGAGGGTAGGTGGAGACAGATCAACTAATCTGAAAAAACTGCAACTGCACTGAACATTTGTTCTGCAGTTTAAAAACATTCTTCTCCATATAGTTATTTAAAATTAATTCAAATTAATATATTTGGAACACGATACGGGCACTTGTGTTCATCACATCAGGCAGGAAACGTTGTGAGAGATGTAGTTCATTATATATCCTACTAGAGTGACCTTTAAAAAGCTACATTACAAAGCTGAGGTTTCAGTGGGTTTAGTTTAGTCGAGTCTCCCATGAAGCAGGATGTGAGATCTCTGGCTGCCTAACATACCATCAATGGATCCATGTATTTTTATGCTTCATTGGCTTCACCCTCAGTGGAAATGCTGGATCCTGATCGGCAAAAACAGTGGGATGAAGCAAAGAGTGCTACAGTGAGTCAGGCTTGTAGGTATTAAAAAAAATAAAACTCAGTGGTGGTGCAGTGACGGGAAGAGAGACAGGAAAGAAAGAGAGAGGCTCAGTTTCTATGGTCCATCGCACAGGTGTTACTGTGGCAACTGGAACCGGCTCCCCAGCCAGCCAGTCATGCTGCGTCATCTTATTTTCTGCCTTTCCTCTTTTCTTTTATCCCAGTGGTGTTGATCCTCACCTTTTTCTCTCCGTTTGTCCAGCTTTGTATCTCTCTCACCATTTGTCAGGAAGCCTTTCTCCTCACACCTACCTGCTCTGCCTTGCCACTCTTTTTTTTCCTCTACATTCCAATGTGAACACTCTTTAAAATCGAGTTTTAAGGTCTGTACTAAGCCTCTGCTGGTTGGAACTCTTTTGCTGTATGTTTATGTGTGTAGGTGGACGTGGGAGTAGTTCACTTCACTCCTCTGGTTCAGCCCCAGATCCAGCAGCCCTTCAGCCTGGTGGAGAAAGTCGTCAGGAACATATTCCAGTTCCGCAGGAAGCATTGCCATAAAGGAGTAGAGTAAGCACTGTTATACAACTCGATATATATTCTCTTTCTCCTCTCTCTGTGTCATTTTTCTTTTTAATCTTGTCTCATGCTCATCTATCATTCTCTCTTCTACATTTTTCATTCTCTGTTTTCTGACAGCGGCGTGCTCATCTAGTCATTAATTAGAATGGTTTTTGATTCGCTTCTTCGTTCTCGCACACCCCACATTGATAAATGAAGATGCAACTTTTTAGGCTCTCTATAGCCAAAAACAGTGGAGCACCCTCAGAGCACCCACGCACATGTGTGCGCTGCCCATCGCCCCCACGCCTGTTAGAAAAGTGTATGTAGGCCTGGATAACAAAAGAACGCTGCTGTGTGAGGGAGAGCAGCTATTATGAGTCAATGAGGTGGCATAGGAAGACGAAGAAATTTTATGTAACTGCTGTGGGTTGGCCGTACCAAATAGGAGAGGAGGCACCAGCACTGTAGCACTTGAAAAGCATGTTCATTGCAAAGTGTTTGGAATTGGCGATTGCTTACTAACCCGTGGAGAAGGAATACAGAAGGACATCTTAGACGGACTAAAAGCCTCTATTGCTTTATTGAATTTCTGAAAAGCTTTTTAGGGTGAGGTCCAGCAAAATAAGCTAAAAATGGAAATTTTAATTATAATTGTCCTCCTTATGTTGAAGAGCTTTGTGTCTGTGCGTTTTTCTTCTTGTGTCACTGACTGTGTAGCATGGCATTTTAACAATTCATGAGCAGTTCTAGCCCCTTTGTGTGATTTCAATTAATTTCACAGATTTGAAATAATTGCTGAGGGATAATATCTTCTTGTTTGAACCTTATAATGCCATTAAACTTTCATGATCATTAAGATATCAAAGTGACCTGAATGTAGGAATCTATGCTATCCATTTCTTTTCTTTTCTACAATGTTTTCCCCCCTTCAGGAAGTTGTTCCCTGAGGCGTATCGTATTGAGCTGACACAGGAGATGATGCAGAAGGCTGATGTGGATCCTACTCTACGCCCTACAGAGCTCACCATACCCCACATCAGGGCTTTAGCAGATGCCTATGCTCATCTCTGCACCCATGAACCCAGTCTGCTTAGCTACAACTTTAGAGAGGAGCTCAGAATGAAGCACCACACCAGGCAAGGAAACACACCAACATGCACAGTGACCAGCACACCGGCAGGTCCTCAGCAACCCTGCTGAAAGAAAGAAAGAAAGAAACCAAGAGAAGCTCACTAATAACCTCTGTCACCACAGGGAGACAACACAGAGCTCTTAGCCTTGACATTTCCACCTGGCATAAGCATGCATTTTTAAAACGTTTTAAAACGTTTTTTTCCTGCACCCTGGGAGCAGTAGGTAGCCTGGAATACATGAAATCCTGGGACAGATACATGAACCAAAAGACATGTAAAGGTCCTTGTTCTGGCATTGCTCGGGGATCAGAGGAATGTTATTTGTTTTTGGGAGAATAAAGACGGTATGTTAGCTACCCACAATAGCTCTTTAACAGTATCTCTTTATATCTCAGCTCTTACTTCAAATGCAAGTCATATAACAGCTTGTCCTGTGGGACTGTTTTCAGAGTGATTCAAAGAATGGGAACAACATGGCTGTGCCATATCCAGGCCACTTGTTTCTTGCACTATACACTGGATTTGTGTAGTCACGTGGGAAACAGCTTAAAGGGAGGAGATAAGTGGCAGGAATGTGTCCGTTTGAGAAAGACTCTTGTGGTAATAAAGGAATAAAACTCTTATTAAAATATTTTTTCTATAACTGGCCTTCTTGTTTTGTATATTAACATTGGAGTTTGTCTAGTATACATGTTTGTGTGAACAGTCAGGTCTCAGAACCTTAGTTGTTCACCTGGCAAATCAGATAAATAAGAAATTCTTACTGTTGACATTTTTAAGTTGATCATACATTTTGATGAAGGGTCTGATGTAAGTATTTACATCAGACCCTTCATTATCTGCAACATGTCAGACGTTTGTTAGATTTCATGCACATAATAGAGCGTACCTGACATTGATGTTATTATTTAAGATTTTATATCAACAGAAGTGTTGGGACATGTTTGAACAGACCATCACCAGCAGAACATGGCAGGGCTGTTTCCTGCCAGTGTGGCAGATGGTCTGCTAGGGTTGATTTGCCAGAGGAGGAATTCACTCCATTTTGATGATTGCTGGGTGTTAATTTCCAACCACAATCAAGATGTCATCAGATCTACTTGGCAGCTAGGTGTACAACGCCGCCAGCGAGCTCAGTGACTATTTAAAAAAAAAAAAAGAAGAAAAACACGATGCGGTTTTGAGTTATTATAAGCTTTTATTTTGGTAGCTCATGGCACGTGCGGGACGGGATTGGAGCGATTGGCAAGTGACGTCACGCAGTTGGGAAGGAGGTAATTGATTAGCTACACCTGTGGAGGTGTGCGCTCGTGCTGTTCTGAGTGTTCAAACTGTAGTTTATCTGTGAGACGCTGTCAGCATGATTTCACTAAAGTGTTGACGATGGTTACGTGTGTGTGTGTGTGTGAGAGATACCGAGTCCAGTCCTACAGCTACCGGTGAGTCACGTTAACTGGGTTTACACATATTGTGCAGACTGAGATGTTTATGTAGTAAATGGTTTTAGTAAAAGTTTTCAATTCAGTATGACTGTAAACAGGCCCTGCACTGAAAATGTAGCCTATTTACTTATCAGCTTTAATAAGTAAACACGTTCACATTGGGCTTTAGCGTTTTTAACTGTTGGCTAGCCTAGTGTTACGATCAGTAGGTTTAATTGCCAAGTGGGTCAAAGATATCATAGACACGTGAGCACAAAAAGAATACCACAAAACTCATGAATATAGTTAAAGAATTTATTTTGTGATAGTTCATCTATAAAGTTGTACCTGCAATTGGTAATCTGTTACTTTCTCCTTCAAAACACCAACTTTGACCCTGTAGTATTAAGTAACTTAAGACCAATCTAAAACTCACCTTTTCTATTCAAACTCGTAAAAAGCAGTTTTTTGAAAAAATGTCAGTTACCTGAACACAAACTGTATCCCAGTGTTCAGTCCAAACTTGAGTCCTAAAACAGCATTTGTCAGTTATCTCTGAATGAATCAGTTATTGGGATTGTTTTTTTGTGCAGTTGAGCATGTGTCCCTACAGTTCTGATCACAAAACGGTTCACATGACTCCTGTGTACTTAAATCCACCAATGTGTTATTACATGGACAGTTTAATCACTTCAGTTGAATTCCATTTACGTATTTAGATAGTAGCTAAATGTCAGATGTGTCAAAAGATTACATTAGTTTCCAGCCATGTAGTAAAATAAATAAAACATCTTTTAATTGATAATTATGTTGTTTTCAGTCCACTGACTTTAATATGAAATAGAATAAAAAAGCACAAACTGCTAAATGTTTTCAATAAACTAAAATTCTCTAACATGTAGTTTGGTTATGTGTACATGTCTATGTTAAGCACTGTAGTTAAGCTGGGAGTCTTTCTTAAGTCTTTCTTTGTGTAAATATGGCCCACTTCTGTCAGATAATTCTGTATTCTGCTGAGGATATACCTTTATACCTAGAATATAGAATTGTGTGTTTTCCTATGACAGCTAATCAGAGACTGGTGGCAATTCTAGTCCAGGGACTGAGCCTGAGATAAGACACTTATTTCCCAGCACTGCTTTACCTGTCAGTAGAATATAAAGAATAAGCATAAACTAAACTGACAAACTTTGAAGCAAGAATTTAAAGCACTGTTCTCCAGACATCATTCACAGATAAAAGTTTTATTATAAAACAATTCCATAAGAATCGGGTATTCACATTCATTGGTATGCTAGCGGTAAAGGCATGGTAAAGTTGAGCAGGTAAATAATGTAGTAGTAGTTTGCCTTTTTTAGTACCTCAGTGTGTACTTTAAGGCAAACAATGTTTTACAAAAATATCAGCTGCATTTATTCCAAATTCCTGCTTTTTATCATATCTGTACAGTGTCAAGTATGTATAGGAGAAGACAAACTTGTCAAAGATAAAAAAGATTATATATATATACAGGACACAAACATCAAAAGAAACAGATATTGCAGTTTAAATTGTTCAATTAAGCAGCCATATCTCAAACACTTAAACATTCCAATGCAAATACTGGAAACAGTCCTCAGTGAAAGACAACCAAAATCTAGTAGGCTACATTTAAAATGCGGTGGGGGGTGTCAAACTATAATGCATATTTTTTAAGTGTAGACCAAATCTTTAGCAAACTGCTCTGATTTCACCCAAAACGTTACTCTCTAGGATATCATAATTAAACCTATTAATAAATAAAACAGCCTTAATAAGCATTAAAACCTGTACACATAAAAATATAGGCAAACAGTGTAATTTAGTGCATAAAATACAGCAAAAAGGCTTAGTTGCAAAAGGCAGCCCGCTTCCTGTTCATTTAAGCCCATGCCATCTTGGCTCAGGAAGTGTGACTGACTTAACTGCCACAGCTGTTCGGGTGGCTCCTGTGATGGATGTCTATGATAGCTTTGCCCCCCTCTCATTTCATTTTCATTGAAAATGCAGTTTTATTAAGCCATGACCTGACATTTGGTTCTTTGACGCCTAATGTGAATGAGCCTCCTGTGCTAAAGCACAAAACTTATTTTACCTCAGTATACCCCGGCTATATGCACCATGGTTTTCACTTCTCTTTAAATTTATGGGACTGACAGATCAAGGACATTGTCTCCATTTTTTATTTTTTTCATAGAAAAGGTCAAACCAAATATAAACTGCCAATCAATGTGAACCGCAGGGAAAACTTGGGTGCAGTAGGTCACTCACGTGGTTTGTGGGGAGGAAGCAAAGTCCAGAAAGCTGAGAAAATCGTATCTATCAGTGCTTGGCAGATTCATTGCACTCATTATCATATGGACAAATCGCCTCTCTTCTCTTTTCTAGGGGGAGCGACTGGGTCTGCCAGTCAATAATCTATCAGATATAGATAATTTACACCTAACCTGTAGCAGGCAGGTGTATGGCTTATGAAATTTACTTCAGAGTTGAGGCACAGATTCACAGCTACCCTGATAGAGCTTGCAGTGAACCAAAGGGGTTTATTTTACCGTGGCGTACAATATGGGCCCTGACTAACCTATGGCCCAGGTTCAGCATAGTCTTGTCCATCCTACCACCTAGGAGGAAGTAGCATTTCCAGAAACAGTGGCACAGCTTTCAGCCGGATCATAGAAACAGTCTTCATTGACTACTGAAGTCAGACTCTGAACACTAAACTCTCTCTCCAGCAGTGTGTTGAGGTCTGCTACCCCTGATGATACTGCATCTGTCTGGCTGTCCAGTGACCTGCTGTGCTCTTTCATTTTTAACAGTGCACATTCGCTCCTTCTAAAACTACCAGTTTTCCTCTTAACAGCACTGAAGTGTCCTCGCATGAGTTTGGGTTGGATCTCTGGAGTGTCCCCAGCTCTCTCAGGTTGAACGCAGGGTGCTGGTGCACATTTTGACACAGCATCCTCTGACAGTTTAAGTTGGAGGAACTGAGCCTCAATGGCACTGGTTGGGGAACTGCTGTCTCCACTGTCCCTCCTTGTTCCCCCCTCGCTAAATCCATCGTCATCCTCATCACTTAAAATATCAGACTCTTTGACAGAGGTGGAACGGGTTTGTGAATTGGACCCAGGTGCTTCAGACCAGTTCTGCTGGGCAAGAATGATGTCGGAGGACGTGCAGGGTGGAGGAGCCCCAGATAAACTGTATGTTCCACTACTCAGGCTTCCCTCGTCTGAGTCTGGGCCCAACTTGGGATTCCCAGCCGGTACCTTACAGAACCAAGACGCCCTGGAGGAACCTGGTAACAAAGGTGGAGACAAATGTTCTAAATGTCAGTCTTATCTGAGTAAACCACTTGCACCATGACACCCCCCATTTTATGACCTTAAAAGGAAGATATAATCTGTAAAGTACATACATAATTAATGTTACACAATTGATGATTTTAAAGACCACATGACCTTAAAAGGGTAAATACCAATCAGCAACAGTCACCCGTATGCTGAAACTTTATAGGAAACAGTGCCTAGTGTTTCATGGAACTTTAATTTAAAAAGAAATATCACTTACATAAAATGTCTGCTGCTAAACACTCACCTAGCTTGGCGGAAGCGGGCAAGGTGCTGCGCAGGGGGACTAGGCGCTCCTTGCAGCTCCTCTCCAGCGTGCCCTCGCACTTCATGTTCCTCCTCACATTCTCCCTAAGGATGGAGCGGATCACCTTGATGATGCTGACCTTGCTCTCAGGCACACTGAAGATGTAGCAGAGGAACCATCATAACATGAGCATAAGGTATGTTTAACTTGATTTCAGAAGCTAAATATAGAAGAAGACGATTGGTGAGAAAGATTCATTGTGCCCCTAGTGTAATGGGTGATTTAATTCATTAGTAGTGATCCCAATTTCACACTATGTAATGAGAATTTCCAATTTTGTCACAGACTTCACCAGCTCCGTAGACAGTTTGTAGTGTTAAATGCTAAAACAACAGCAAATGGTGAAACAAATCGCAAAGACAGTATTTATAATCTAAGAGTTGGACTGTGGATTAACTGGAATGGCTTTACAATATTAGATTGCCATACAACATGTTGGAAAAAATAAGTTGTATCTTAATCGGTTTAATTAAATATAACTTGTCACTACTGATGTTCCGATTGATCGGCCACCGATCATTATCAATTTCCGTAAAAAGTATGTGATCACCAAAGCTGATCGCCTGTAGCTCATATTTTGCAGCCTGCAGAGTCCCTGTGTGGCGTGTAGTGTCCCCTCCCCCCCTTTCATTCACACGGCAAGTCATAAACAAACATGTCTACCGTGTGGAACTTTGACACTGTCTGTGAGAGTGATTAACATTGTAGTCTTATTTTTAACCTCATGATTCTTTGTTCATGTAACCATGTTCCCAGATCATAGCAAATCCTTGGGTGAGTAATGTTTGTAAAAGGACTGAAGTGAACAAACACTGAGGTTTAACAGAGGTTAATAAACCACCATTAAAAAAAAATACAAAAAAAACCCCACAATAACTAAGTTTCTCTGACCTGCTGCAAAGCTGGAAGACTGTCTCCGGTCTCCCTTCCACTTCAGACCTTGAGTGAATCAGTTCCCAGATGCAACTGCTTTCTGTGCCTGTTCCTAGGAGAGCAAGGTAATACAGGAGAGGCTTTTAATCGCATAGTCCAAATATGGTTCGTGGTTTTGAAAGGAGATGACGGGAGCTGAATTTAGATGCCTGTAGGAGGGGTGCATGCGTGCATGCACAAATTTGGTTCAAATACTTTTCTTGGGGGACAGTTTGGTCTTGTGAGGACAATTTAGCTAGTCCTCACAAATTCAGTGTGTTTTGGGGGTTAAGATTAGGTTTCAAGGTTAGAGTTAGGATAAAGTTTAGGTGTTGGAATTTAGTTGTGATGGTCAGGGTGAGGGGCTAGGGAATACATGATATAAATGAGGGTCCTCACAAGTATAGTGAGACATGACTGTGTGTGGGCAAGGAGAATGAGCTTGGGGGTGTGTGATGAAATACAAAGGAGCAGAGAACAAAAAGGTTTAGTAGATGTACTTTGTGACTGATTTAGCGGGGATAGTGTGGCAGTGTGTGGGCTTCTTACCTGCAGTATTTCCCAATCTGACCTGCAGTGCAGAGAGCGGGATAAGCCAGCGGAACTTAAAGGGGTCTGAATCCCCGTGGGAAAGTGCTGAACGAGGGTTGGCCTGGTCATCACAGAGAAATGGAAAAAAAACATTTTATGCTGAAGACATCTTTTGTGGCAAGCAAGAGCAAATAAATGCAGTAGACAAACTACTTACCATCTTCTTCTTCAGCTTGTTGTTTTCCCTGTAGACTAATATCACCGCTTTCTTGAATACTGGTGAGAGAGAACACATCAGGATCTTAGTTTGCAAATGCCTCTTGGGGAAAGCAGAATAAAGGAGTCCAATCCACAGAAGCATTTTAGATTGAAAGCCTAAAAGATATATCAGTGATACCGATACTGAAATTTACTACAATCTGTGCTACTGCACAAGATTTAGTGTGCAATCTCCATATGCTTGGTTACTATTGATCCATGAATGACATACAATGGACAGAACAGTTGAAATTGTCCATCTGATAATTTATGCCAAGACAAAACACTATGTTGTGTTAGATATGAATATCAGCCAAGATATCTGATCTTGGTCACAGTAAAAGCAGGAGCAGCATGTAGACTCACCAAACACAGTCATTTCAGGGTCTTTTCTCATGCGACCCAATGATGGATGTGGGTTGAGCCAGACCACTGAGGAATGCATGAGAAACTCTCCCATTGAGATCTCTCTGACCTGAGAGAGAGAGAGAGACATAGTTAGGAGGGTGACGCAGAAGAACAACTAGTCAGACATTTGGCTTCTCACAGCTGTGTGGCATATTAAATATGATACATCCATATTCACTTATTTGATCATCTTGATCTTAATTCTCAAAACTATTTATTGCATCCCATCACCTCACACCTTTCACTTGCTTCTCCTTACTTTTGCAGTGGGAAAGTCTAATATGAAGTTGGGAAAATGTGGATGCAGTTGAGGGGAAATAAAAGTTGTAGTGCTGCTGAATGGATTTCTACAGGAGCTATAAACTTGTGCATGGGTTGTTGTTTTTTTAACACACTTATGTGGTGATCTAAGAGCTGTTTACAGTAAATGCTGAAAACATACAGTACCCTAGATAATATGATTTATCATTCATTTTGAATATTTACTATACACTGCAGAAATAACCAACAAAATATCAGTTTGTAAATATATTCAGTCCCTCGGGGCAATGCACACAAGTTGGCATAAACAACATACATCAAGTTTAAGAGTTCCACACTGATGAAACTACAGTACTACTGATATACTCTTTGCTGAGGTTTAAACTGACTGTGGTAAATATTTTAATTACATTTTATTTTCTGTAAGCAGCTCTTATAGTTTTTGTTTATCTGATATCAAGGTACAAATGTCACCAAGGAAACCATATTTTTTATGCTTAGTGGTGCTGCACAAGTAATCTAATTGCAGTTGTGATGTCACCATGTGTAATTATACAATGGAAGTGGAAGGCTGCAATTTAATAAAATATATATCTGCATGTGTGAACGTGACAACCTATTCTTTGTATGTAGTTTGCTCACTATCTATGCCCATAATAAAGAGATGACTAGTGAGTCTTTGTTCAGGTAGTGGAGCGTTTGGTCACATGACTTTCCAGTGTGCAGACCAGGTGGAGATAGAAGCCAATGAACAGGCCAACACTGAACTGGTGGCCAAAATTAATTAGTGCTACAGCTATTATATCTCCTAATTTTTAGGACTCAGCAATACAGAAGCAGAGAGAGAGGTACTTTGTAAAACAAAATGAAGAGGCATGGCAAGAGACATGATGCACATGTACATCACTAGCAAAGAATGATTTCAGCTAATGAACCCTAGCATGGACAGGTGGTACCAGCTGTTTGTGAGTTGAGAAATAAACATTACATATTGTCCTTGATGAGCAGGAATGGGAGACTAATAAACCAAATCACAATACTTTCCACAATAATCGCTGCATGACTTGACTTTTTCACCAAATCTTGCAGCCCTAATGCTTAGTGATTAATATGATTTCAAAGAATGAGTCTACCTCCTTATCATGGCCAGTCTGCTCAGCGACCAGTTGGTCAAACACAGAGCCGTAATCCTCATAGATTTTCTGCATCTCATTGATGTGGCTAGCCACCTTCTCCATTGCTTTCAGAGCCTCTGCAGAGACAAGAACAGAACAAGTTAGCACAGTAGTGTTGACTTTACATATGGATTATTTTCAACACAGTAGCAGATTTTTTTGTGTGCTTATTGTATATGGGGAAGAAATTGCAGTTCTTATGTGCCAAGATCTGTCATGTAATGCTCCCATGCAATGTGACAACACCATAGAATGACAAGTGTGAACATGTCTTTTTACATCCCTGTGTGTGAGTGTGCATGTAAATGTACATGTATTCCTCTCCCTACCAGTGAGGTGGTAGTGCTCCTCGCTGTCACCATCAGTGAGCGAGACCAGCTCCCTGAGCAGCAGGGGGTACTTGAGCACCCTCTGTACTGGTTTAATCAGGTAGGACTCCAGGGTGGATGAGTGCTGCTTGGTGGGGTTCCTCGCATCCAGGAATTCCTTAAAGGCTTGATCCGTCTTAGCTGAAGTTACACACATATTGAATTATTATGAATCTGAATACAAGTGTGTTGTCCCTGTTTTTTTTTGTGTTTGTTTTCTTTCATGGTCTCAAACATACGTATGAAGAGAGATGTGTGTGGCTATACTGTTAGCCAGACTCGCGTGTGACAAATAAAAATGTTGGGTTACTAATGCATATCATTAGTCTTATGTAGGCCAGAGAAGAATCACGGTGCAATAACATCTCTCAAGCAGGGGGGAGTGTAATCAGCTTCTCAACCTCACATGTGCAGTAGTATGAGTGCAAACACCTGCTAATGAATCACAACTCGTCAACCCTGAGTATCACAAATAAACGGAAGATAAGGTGTTTTCACACACCAAAAGTAAAAACATAACTTGCACAATTGTAATGAGCCATTTTATTCATAAGCTGGTGAAAATGATGACTCATGTTGGGACTCCTGAACATATGCTGTAGCCAGCAGCATAGTGTGAAATGGCAGGTACAATACAGAACAAGCTTTTTGCAAAGGTGATGACATTTTCCCTGAACAGTATGCTCCCACAACACTTACGGAGGGGGGCCATTAACGTATTAATTATAGCACTCCCAGCCACAGACATGCAGCCGCATCGACACCTCCAAGAGTAATTGGCAGGCAATTAACGAGTCGACAAATAAACAGAGAAACTAAGGCAACCCAGAGCCCTTGGCATGATGGGAAAGGGAGAGGGGGCGATGAAGATGGCAGAAATGGGCATATAATTACTTAAAGGGTTGATGAACGCCCACAGATTTCTTCTCTGTGTCCTTGATCAGCTGGTTGTGATCAGGCTGCACTGGGTGTTCTGTATCATGCTGAGCCAACTATATGCTCAGTGTGTAACTATCGGCTTGTTATACTTCACTGTTCTCATCTGTGCTGTGCAATTATTGTGCTACATGCTTGTCTAATATTACTGCATGGCACCAACTATAACATTTAAAGCTTTGGTTAAAGAACAGGGTGTATAAACCCTGTAAATACTGGTGTGTTATGTCGGGCTTCTTTTCTCTTCACCAAGCTGGCACTGCCCACAGACTCTGGCACTTAAGAATAATCATTAGCGTAAGAACTAGGAGAGCATAATCATCATAATTAAATCTGACGTATTCACATTTTGTATAACTTTTGAAAGTAATGGTGATTGTTCCGATCTTTGATTCTTGGCCCTTCTGTTTATACCTTGATTAGAAATCTAGTTCATCTTTACGTCATTCATCACAGTTCATCTATAAAAAAGTAACTTGACAGTTTATTTGAAAGGATTGTAGATAAATATCTTGCCATAACCTCACTGTAGCACAATAAATCTTAATTTTCAGTCTCCTTTAAAATACTTAATGCTCCAGAAAATCCATGCCCCGGTGTTGCTTTGATAACCATATTTACCGTACTTTATTCTCCTCTAGGTAATTTTGACCCACCAGAGACTTTTTGCGTTTTTTTTTCCTCCTCTCTAATCCTATTAAACAGCCATCCTGCTGCTTACTTTGAGGAATATCCCACACAATTCTGGTAATGGGGCAGATTTAAGTCACACAGGGAGGGAATTTGCCCTCCCCACCACTCCTCAAGTCAGCAAAGACGCCAACCTTTTTACATTCATCTCTGTACTGGGCAACATTCCCAAACTGTGGCAGAAAGGCCAGCGTCTTAGTAGGCATACATCAACGTTTTTTAATTTTTACTCTGACATATGCTGTGGAAAATGCAAGAAATTATTAATGCTGTCAAGTTGTCTTCATCACATCTGCTGTTATTGGACAAGGTTATCCAAAGTCTGTGTATGAATATTTGTGTGTATTTGTCTAAAGTTCATCTGATCGTAAACCAGATGATAGCTTTAAATGTTTACACACTGTAGATCACAAACTGAAATGTGGAGAAACTACCTTCTCTCAAGCATAATACAATGTGTGTCTGTCTGCATGATGTTACATAGAATACTGTATATCTCACAGTAAACAGCAGAGGCATCACTCACTTTCATCTAATGTCTCCCCCCGGGAGATTTACTTTCCTACATAATTGATTTGTTTCCCAAAGGAGAAGGCCATGCCTTCACCAGTGAGGTGTCCCTGATGCAACATGGGTGCAAGGACGCTGAATTTGGCAGCAGCTTGGCACATGTTTGATTAGTACAGTATGTTTCTGCAGAAGTATTTATTATATTCCAATTCTCAATCTCAAAGTAAAACTCTACTACTAAACATAGGTGTGTGTAGTACCTCTCTCCAGGACCTTCTGGACCTTGATGTGGTTGGCACAGAAGCCACTGTAGAGCTTGAAGTGGTCGGCATAATACAGGAACGAACCCCCAAGTGAAAACAACAGCTTCTGTAAACAGAGAGCGTGTGAGAGGACAACAAAGACGGGAACTGGGTGTTGCACACAGATGGAGAGTGTGGTGCTACACAAAGCAAGAGGATGAAAGAGTGCGAACATGTGAAGTCATGACCGGACCACTCTGTTCTCACTCTCTTGGGAGACTATTCAAACAACGCCTCTGTCTCCTCTCTCTCTCTCACACACACACCAAACCTTTTGAGTACACTTGCCACACAATCCCACCAGTGGACCATTGCCTCAATAAATACATCTCACACCATGTCATGTTAAGCCTATAAATCAGTCTGCAAGGTTACTCTGTCTGAATTATTTATAATCCTTTGGTCTAGCTGAAATCTTCTGATTTGAAAATAGTAATGGACGTTAGTCAGTCATGTGATATGTTACCATGTGTGCAGCTCACCTTGAACTGTGAAGGTGTCTCCAGGGTGTTGAAGTCAGGTGAGGAGGCGATCCGTTCCTCCAGTGTCTGTAGGAAAACCCTCTGGAAGTCCAGCATCTCTGGCAGGCTCCCAAACAGACTCTCCATCTGACGAGGAGGACGGTAATAGAGACGAAGAAGGACAATGGAAAGAAATAGGTGAATAAAGGCAAAGAAGTTTGGAATTGTGGGAAGATGATGGATGAGTGGAAAATAGCAGAAAACAGTGTGAGGGCAATATGAGGCTATAAGAAAAAAAGAGCCAAGATAGGTTGTAATTCATAACAGTCAGACAGGCACCCCAGAGTGTTATAAAACCTGCACTCTGATGGCTCCATCTCTGACAGTGCCACTTAGAGACAAGCTATCAACCTGCTAGAGATACAGCACACACACACACACACACACAAACATTCACTGCCTAACACACTGCCTTTACACATACCCAGGGTCACCACTTCCCTTCATTAAAAGCTATTTGGAGCCTAACTTGCCCTTGTCCATTTTGAGTATGGACAAATCCCACTATCCCATAATAGCCTTTTAATTTACCTTAGTGCTCAGTGGCCAATCAGCTACTGTGTCTTGGGAGTGACATCCTGTGTTTGAGGTCATGCCCCGCTCGGTGCTGCACACAGAGCTGGAAACTGCACTTTTAAGTTCATTACCAGGCAGCAGCTTTGGTGTATGTTGTCACAGGAACACACAATGAAAGTGTTCTTAAAATCACACTTTCAGTCAGATCACTAAATAATTAGATGTTGGTGTGAGAAACTGAGGTGAATTCTTAAAGGGGGGGGGTTTATTCTTAAGCCAGCCAGGCTTTATTGGTGTGGCCCTCTGGGACGCTAGAAGGTCAGCATAGGCGAATGCTAATTTGTCCTCCAGCCTGTCACAGTGGAACTGAGAGAGATATGGCCAGGCAGAGTTCATCACCTCTAGGTAATAAACACACAATGAATCCCATATTCTATACTGCTCGCACATCTCCCAGGACACACTTCTGGATGCCCCACCTCCACAGTTCACACATGCTCTCAACTTACCTCATCCAGTGTGAGGAAGGTTTCATTCTGCAGGGGTTTCAGGTAGATCTCGAACAAACAGGTCAGGTCCTAAACAAAAAAATCAAAAAGAAGGTAAAGTCAAATTTAAGAAAATAGTAAATGGTCAACACTAAACATTACTCTTTAGCCTGCCTCCCCTTCAATTCTCTTTCATCATCAAATCATTCCTTCTTTTTAGTTTATACCTTCCTACTGTCTCCCTCCCACAATTCTTCACCTCATTACCCAATCTTCTCCCCTCTATCTCCCTTTCTGTCTCCCCCTAGTCCTTTAATGTGGCTGTAGCTTGTCTCAGTATCAGTGAGGATATTCTCATTAGGTTGATTTATGAGCTTTCCCCTGCTCCTCCGCTTCGTCCCCTCCACTAGGTATCCGGGCGCTGGTGGTGAATGGATACAGGCCAATAAGCCTGCATCAGAACTCTGGGTAGATGATCTCCTCCCTCAATTATATATAAACAGCACATTGAAGAAGAAAGGTGCACCAGGGATAAGATTTAATGAGAGAGAAAAAAAATATGAAGAAGAGATGAAAAAAACAGGCATAACAAATGCTGCAGAGACAAAAAGATCATGAATGTGGCTCTTTAATGTGCTTCAGGGAGGAAAGGTCATATTGGAAAACATCGAGGTAGCAAAATGATTGGGACGAGAGGAAGATAAATAAGGTTAGACAGGAGGAGGAGAGAGGGAGGAGCTCTAACAGCGACCCAGGAAACAGCATCTCTTTCAGGTTTTTTTTATACCTATGTATCATATCACAGCTAAACACAAAATCTTGTATTAAAGGAATCATTTGAAAATAATGGCAATATTTGCCTGGTAGCTTAGTTTAACATAAAGAAGGCAGTTGGGGGAAACGGCTAGCTTGACTTCATCCAACAATAAATGTAGGCTTCCCAGCCAGGAAATAGTCAAGCACAACTCACTGCTTTTACACTTTAATTCTTGAACAGATTAAATAATTAACACATAACCTTTAGTTAGTTAGTAAGCTTCATGGATGCTGTAGGACAACTGTTTATGTTTGGATAGAACCGGGCCAGTTGTTTCTCCCTTATAATTCTAGTATTTATGCTAAGCTAAGCTATCTGGCTGCTATATACCGTGTTGTCTTGCAAAATAATTTATAATTAGTTAGTAATAATAACATGACAGGTGTCAAAGATTTGTGATCTCACCTTCACGTAGGACTTTTCTGTGTCCACCAGCTCCTGGATGACCTTGCGTAACCTCTCTGTGGCACTCATGTGCTTGGGGCAAGGTCTGAGCAAGGTGGCCTCTCCCGTGGGACCCGACCCTAACTCTCCTCCCTGCCTCACCAGAGATTCCTTAGTGTCCTCCATCAGACCGCCAGTGCCTGAGCCTGGCCCGTCCTGGAAAGTCTGGTAGAGAGTGCACACAGTGTCCACGCTCTGTAGGGGGCGACAGAGAAGGCGGTTGTATTTAGGTTAGGCACCTCAGGGATTATAACAGGCAGCTGCATAAAATGGACATCACATTTGCTATGAGTAATGCATGTGCCTATAAGCATAAATTCATATTTCTTTCATCTTCATTTAAACACATGCATCAATAATCTCAGTTCCCAATCTGCATGAAATAATGATGTATGTAATTCTACACTGTGCATGGCCAGTCATTCTCCTGGGTATACATAGGCCGTCATGGAGGTTTAGTTATGCACTCTATGCTAATTGGCTTTGCATCAAAGACTTTACAGAGCGTCTGACTATATCTCAGTAGGAAGCATTATAGAGCATAACAGTATTCTTCTAAATCTATAATAAGACAGTTATGCAGCTTTATGTCACATCAATTCCAGGAGATTTGACATGCCGGAAGATCCCAGTAGGTTCTGTATATGTTTAATAGTTTGTATTAAAGGGAGTTTAGATATTTTGTAAGAAGTGGCTTGTAAAACCTCTTGTTATTTCTTAAATCCTACATCATCATACCATTTACAGAAGTGTTCAGCGGAAACAATTACTTTGTATTACTTTATACTGGGCTGTATAGCCTGTAAAATTAACCATACTCAAACGTCTTGCCAGTGGTTGGTGAAATTTTGTAGGCTGTATGTAACTGCGCCAAGAAATCCACAACAACAATAACTGAACTAGAAACAAGAAGCAGTGAGAAAAACCTATTGCATGACATTACACCACAGTTACCACTCTTTAAGTACTACAGCAAATACAGTATGTGCACCTAATCAAAACTCAACTTCTACTCAACACTACACTCAATTGTACCAAGCTGTTCTAGGCATAAGTGCGCAAGCCATCAATTATGATGTGATTTATGTCCTAAAAATAGCTTAGTGATGACCAGCCCTACTTATTCCAAGGGAATGACGTGCATGTAGCATTATAATCTGTGGTCAGCCACTGGAATCAGCAGAGGCTGATAAGTGGTGGTAATGGCAGGTTCCAACTCTCTGCACAGCAACATAGCACTGTGGGACGCCGGCAATGCCAGACAAAACAGCTGCTCAGCACTCTGTGTGTGTGTGTGTTTAAAATATTGCATGAGCAAGCATTCAGTTGCAGCTGACTACTAAAAACTGTACAGCAACATACGTGGATCGAAACACCCTTCTCTCTGACACTGCAGGTATCTATATGCACACATGCACACTTCCCAAACAATGTGTGAAAGCCTGTCGGATGCACTCAGCAGTGTTACTGTGGTGAGCTACCACCCCCGCCTATCCATTCCCAAAGAGCTCACAGACAATCAAATCTTCCATTAATAAGCCTGCAACTCATCAGTTAGCTCATTACAGCATGGTCACTCCAGAGATGGCCTTACAGTGATCCAAAATAGAGAGCGACAGACTGAAAGGGAGAACAGTGAAAGAAAGAGAAAATGGAAGAAATTCCTCTCCAAGCGGTCCACCACCCACAGCAGTGCTCCTCTCTGGAGCTCTTTGATAATTATGATGAGACTTAATGTCTCCCTGTGCACTGATGGAGGGACCAATGTTTTGAATGCAGACAGGAAGATATCCTCCTATACCTGCAAATATACACACAGTACAACACACAGTGACTAAGGTAACAAACCTACCTGGTTAAATAAAGGTCAAATATATTTTAAAATTTCACTAATAGTCAAAACAGAATTAAGAGTCTACAGCCATGTTAGTAAGACCAGTAAGACTTAAAAGCGAAATACTAATGTCAGTCTAGTGAGTCCAGCTAAGGCTGCAGCATGGCAGCCTTATTACACTGCCTGAAATGACTGTTGAGCCGTCATATTACTGTTATAAGTGCAAAATTCTCTGATTGGAATATATTGTATTTATTACATACAATCATCTACTTCTTTTTCATATCTGATGAGAAACATTTCTTTCAGCCTTTATGCTGAAAACACAACAACTGAATAAATGCATTAGAGGTTATTCCAAAAAAAATCTAGGGATCCATGCAACTATAGCTGCTGACAAACACCATCCCATTAAGGATCACAAAATCTGTTTCACACACTGATGATTGTGCTGCACACAGCGGCAGTCAGCCTTCATTCACTGATACACGCTGTGGAAAAAAAACGCCATATTGCACCAGGGAGGCAGACAGGGGGAGTCTTGCCTGAAGGAAACACAGAGGTTGAAGGATATCAGTGCAACATATTCATCAAATAGCCCACTGGTAGCTCCAGACAGGGAACAGCAGCCTTGTGGAGACAGATAACTGGTCATATCTGCCATTTTATTTCAGCTACAGGCACCCACGGGAAAGTGGGGGGCCTGCTCGGGCCTTTATAAACATGTGTGTTTGTCTGGTAGCACACACTGCCGCTCAAGTGCAGTGTTAATTCTCCTCGCACCCACACACCGGCAGGATATGGGCTGATGATGGCTGCACACACAAATGAGATGATGGAGGACCCACTGAGCTGAGGAAAAAAAAAAAAAAAAAAAGTGCATATGCTTGATGGGACACTCGGATGCGTGCACATGAAAACACACTTTAATCCTCTCACACGGCTTCCCAACTTTTCATCAACAGTAAATGGCTGCATTGGAGCACGACGAGAGGAGGTGGGCAGAAAGAATGACAGAGAGAAAAGAGGCAGACGGGGGGGGGGGGACTAAACACTGTCATGACTCAGAAATTGTCTCACAGCAAACCCACCAACACAGCCTGACAGCTAGCCCAAATAACCAATTAAGAGCCAGGGATGGGAGCCAGCAGAAGAGGGAGAAAAGCATGGGAGCGCCAGGAAAGACAAGTGGATCCAACAGCGCTGCTGTGAATTCCTATTTAGGTTTTCTCTGTGACAGTTGTCAGCTCTCCATCATTATTGTACCTCTTCTCTAAGCACATGCCCTCTAGTCAATTTAGAAAATAAGACTTATTATATCCTATTGCTATTATGTCACACTGCTGTTGGGTCATTGTGTCATATACATGTGCAATGACGTCCACTTCCCAATTCCCCAAGGTGAAAAAGGTTTTCATTCCAAAACGTTATACACTTCATATCAAGCAAAAATACATCTTAGTAATAATTCACTCACCTTTTAAACTGACCAAAGAAATTCCCATTACATGAATTATGCTAAACCATTAACACCAGCCCTCTTGTAAGTCTGAAACCATATCCATTCAGTCCAGAAAACTCTTTTTCAACCTACTCACTATCAGGTGCAGTGATACTTAAACACAGTGGAGTGCTGCTGACCTGTTATCATCTCTCTTAATGTACCCTTTAAACAGTGTTTATCTCTAAATATTCACGGCGCCCAGTCACCTGCTCACCATAAAGAGCAGTCTGTACAACAGCCTCCATGCTGCCGTCGCCTGCCGCTTGGTCCTTCGTGCCAGTGAGCAGCCCTTCTTACGCAGCCTGCTTCCCCTGGGTGCTGGCATAGCAGCTCAAGAAGCACTGTGTGGTTATTCCAAGTTGAACAAACTAGAAGAAATACAGCTTGACCACCTCATAAATTTCACTCTGTCGTCCTCTGATTTCCATCTTATGATCAGTCTTTTCTTCAACTTTTTCTCACCCTCCTCCCTCGGCTGCTCTTGTTCCAGTCTGCAGCCTCCTGCCTGTTAGGCCCAGGTCTGAAGCCTCAGTTGTAAGTACACCTCAGCCTCTGGGGTGGAGTGGGCTTTGATGGGCATCGAGACGCTGATCCTGCGTCCTCCTCTTCTGTGAGCGTAGGCAGAGAAAAAGTGCTTCCTGCCAGCTTGTTTTGCATATCAATCAGTAGTCGACAGTCTTGGCCACTTGACGTGCAAACAGAGGGGTATTTCTTCCCTTCACGTTTTTACTTCCTCAGGATCTGTCTCTTTCCATCAGCGCCGCTCTTACTGTGTGTCTACCTCCACACCCTGCCATCAATCACACTTTCCTCTGTCCATTTGCCACCAGTTCCCAGCAATTCCTCTTTTCATTTTCTCTTGTTAATCTTCTTTTTTTTTTTGCCACTATGTGATCTCCCTGGTGTGATTTCCAGAGAGTTGAATGTAGAGGCCAGGGGCTGTATCAGTCTCTCAATAGCAGCAGTACAATGTAGACTGTTCTGGCTTGTTACCTCAACACACAGAGGAATGGCTGACTCAAAAACAGGAGGCTCTAAGCCAGTAGGGGCAGGAATGTTAACTATGGCTTCATATGCGAATAAAATGTAACAATCGCTGAATGGAGTGCTGTCATGCAGAATTAACAAACGGCGAGGACATCTATGAAAACTTTGTTTTCCACACTGGCTTTGCTGTAAGCATTTGAGTACTTTTTATAAAGGCAGACAATTAATAGAAGTTTATGATTTGCAGTGCAAGAGCTTGGCTCAAATACGTCGTCCTTTATAAAGACAACGGATTGTCAAGATGTGTGGAGGTGTGCCACTATATATATTATTCGGTCTCATTTGAGTAATATTCTAACAACAGTTTTTCCCCAAATTGCTGGGTGCAAACATTCAACAAGCAGAAAACAACAGAGTGCAGCTCTGCCAGACTGGGAGTCTGCAAGATAAACACTAAACACTGTCTCCATCTCCCTTTAACGCTCTGATGGAGTCATTATGTACAAAGCTCACTCCGCTTTGCAGATGAAATGCTGCTCAAATCAAAGAAGAAGCCTTGCGCTTTACCAGCAGTGAGGCCACATTTTAGCAGAAAGGGAGGGAGGAGATAATGGGGGGGGGGGGGGGGGGGGTGAAAAACAGGCAGGTCCCTGGGGCTGGCTTCACCTATCCCTCACAAGAAACAGCCTTGTCATGATACTGTAAAGAAGAGCGAAAGTGAGAGCGAGAGAGCAGGCCCGGTGGCCAGTAGGCAGGTCAGTGATTCATTTGCCATGTTAGTGGGCTATAGTGCCGCGATGCCATCTTCTTTTCAAAGCTCAATAAAAGAAGACGCGCGCTCGTAAATCAAACAGAGTAGGGGGGAGGAGAGAGGAAGATGAGAGGGAGGGCTGGTCCCGTCGCGCTCTGCTCAAGCCCATTTATGCCTTTTATTATTCATCCTAAACAAATATTATTCCGCCAAGTCTCTGAGGACTTTGGTAGAGGAGTGTGTTTTAATAATGAAGCCAGCTTCAGATTAAAGCATCCATTCTACTGAGTCCCCTAGGCTATTCATATCCACTCTACCACATAACTGCCAGTACAAAGGCAAAGTAATGCTAGCATCATACGCTATTCTTACTCCGCCAAAATGCCTAAAACTAAATGGAAGTTTAAGTAGAAATGATTGTTCCCATCGTTAAGCAGAGTTTGATGACAAACAATCCATTGGAATGACTGATGGCAATAACTGTGCTGCCCCCATCATTGTTCCTGACCTGGAGAAGGCTCAGTCTGGGTGATTAAGAAGCAAACGACACAACCTGGACTAATCAGACACATTCAACAGATATTATAGTACACTAAGCACACATGGTAAGCCACAGAGTACACACATCCCTATAAACTAAAGACTGTAACCTCTAGTCGAAAACCAATACAATTCATTTAAACAGGGCCCATACTGCAATCCTGCATGGTGTCACTGAGGAAAAAGTAACTGCTTCTGTCTGTCTAGACTATAAATCTTGTTGAAATAAAGAGCATCGGGATGGAGCTGAGTGGACAGGGCTTGCTGTGACAAACAAGTAGAAAAGTGTACAGCCACACAGACTGAATGACACTAAACAGTAAAATGATCATGCTGACAAGAGCACAATGGCAATTCTAAACAAACATATTGATGTTCAGCAGGTATATTGTTTACCATTGTCACAAACTCTGTTTATTCTGTTAGCAGTCTAACATTTGTACGATGTACATATTATACTGATGGCAACGTCCGTTTTGTATGTGTTCTCCAGTACAACAGTGCTAGATGAAATCATACTGTGCAAATAAGGGCAAAGGCAAATGATTCTCTGTGAAACGAGTCCAGACCTACGTTCGTGAAGATATTTTTAACTAATACTCACAGCAGGCTGTGGGAGTAGTGTGAAAGTTTGCGGTTTAACTGTGAAAATTTATACTATCAGATATGTCAGTAAAATTTCCCACAGCCCCATTGTTACCGGTTGTTTGTCTCCTTTGGTGTTTCTCTGACAGGACAGGCATGCAGCCATGTGCTGAGCGAGACAGGCCAGCTTGTCTTTGAGGAGCCGTCCCAAACTGACCAGCACGGAGCCCAGGAACAAGTCCTTCTCTTCGGCCTCACAGCCAGACGGCCAAAACCAGCACATGGCCAGGAGAGAGCAGAGAGCCTGGGCTGGCGACTGGTCCCGCACAAAGAGCTCGATTAAGGTGGTGAGGTGGAGGCACGACTGAGGAGCTTCATCGTTCACCTTTGGGGATACGATTGGTATGGTTACTGCCATGGCTGCATCAGGCACCCCCTCAGTGGTCATTCTTGACAGATCTGGATCATGTTGGATCTGGATGCCTGATGGTCCCTCCGTCGTAGTTTTTATCTCCAGTTCTACCTCTCCAACTGGTTTACAGTGGGATGGACTGACAAGAGCGGGCTAGTATTAGCTGCAGTGACAGCAGTAAGCCCAGATTATTAGCCTGCTTATGGCCAGATGGTGGCTGATGGGCTTAGTCATAACACACACCTCCCCATATTACCCCTCCCCAACTCTCATCCCACAGACACACACACACACACACACACACACAAGCAGTGGGTAAAGGAGATTCTCTCAAGTTTAGCAAGGGGATGGTTGTAGCTCCAAGGAAGATGGGATCATGTTTGAAGAAGATGATAGAGCCTAATATCCGTAGGCTTCTACTGCATCTTTTTGAAGTCTAAAATCTGTGATAAGAGAGGAGAATCACAACTGCATAATTTAACCTACTCTTAGTCACAGAGTATTAAAAAGTGCTAAAACACCTCTCAGACTCTCTCTTGTCCGCCGAGACAACTTAAAAAGGAAGACTGAGACCAGGAAAAAGACGAAGCAGCAAGACGAAAAGCATTAAATGTTATAGTCTACTAAATGTGTTTGTCTTTCAATTCAGAGAAACCCAATGACATCAGTACAGCCCTGACAAACAGACAGACAGAGAATAGCTCCAGTCATAAGTCTCTTCATAAGACCATGTAAATGCTCTTACTGAAATGTCTGGTCTGGACAAAAGCAAAGAGGCTTAATATGTCTGCCTGCTGTTTAACTTTTAGTTTAATACAAGACATGACCAACAGCTTCACAATGTGTCAAGAATATTACAGTATTTACAGTACATTACATTCACATTATATGTACAGCATCTATACATACATATTTCTATTCAACCAACAGTCCAAAACCAAAAGATGCCTCCAGTGAAACAAGCTGAACTTTGCTTAAAAATGAAGCTGTATGTTAAATATTATAATGAGGATCCAAGTTCAGCTGAGACAATCTGTGATTTTTATTTGATCAACACTGTGAATATTTTCTCTTATGCAATTAAGTGTAGGGAATAAAATGAAAAAATAAAATTAAATAAATTCATAAAGAAACTTAAACCTCCCAACAGACTAAAAGGTACACGTCCCAGGATAATATGAATTCCTGCAAATAACCCAATTTGAGAACCTTTAAAACCTGACATAGGTTTGAAGTCTTTGACTTCTAGGATTTTTTTTTTATCCCTTAAACAATTATTCAATAATCAAATCCTATTTTAAGCCAGTCAGTCAACTGACTCATTATTTTAGCTCTGTGTGTAGTAGACTGATGCCATGTGGTTTAACCAGACTGCACCAGATTACTTCCTATATCCTTCCACCTGTCTATTGGAATCCATTGGTTTGGTATAGATGTGTGTGTAAACATGTATGCGTGAGAATGTGTCGCCAGCAAACAAATCCTCATCAAGTCTCCACTGAAGCCTTTCACTTCCTGAACTAGTGAAGATTAGTTGATGTCTGAACAAACTGTATGCTGCAATTCAGACTGTATACAGATAAACATCCTCATGACTGGATTGTCTCACTAAACAAATATATATGCATGTCAAATCAATTGAATTTAAGGTGTCTTGTAAGAGTTATCCGGGACCAATTCATCTGACTTCTCCAATCGATTGGTTAAGCCCACAATGACACAACAACTGCATGAAAGCGACTGCAATCGCGCTGTATAGTCGAATGTATCATTAAGCAATTCACAGGCACAGGAATCACAATTAGTATCCTCCTGGTGGTAAACAACATTGTTAACTGTGCCTTGTAAGCGCTTAACCTCAAACGCACACACACACATGCAAATCCCTCTCATGTAATAAGCACAAATTGGAATGCGATGGACCAATTAATCAAAGGTAGTCAGTCTAGTGAGCCGGCCGATTACAAGATGTGACAAGAAGCTTGAAATTAGTCCTTCCATCCATCTCTATCGACTCTCAGGGCACATTGTGCACACATGTGTGCACATATACACTGATACATGGCTGATTTTCTACCCGGCGACTCAACTGCTTTCTCCCCGCCCCGCAGGAGAAACGGATAGCCATGCAGAGATTAAATTTTGTCCTTCGTGACAGCAAATCTGATTTACCAGCACCAATATCACATCCTGTGTGTTTTAAATTGCCATCACACGAGGGCTTTTTCTCCTTTTGTGCTTCGTATGTAGTGACATAAGCACACGCATTCATAAACCTGCCTCCCTCACTCTCTCTTACACACACCTCTATCTTTCAATCATTCTTCAATAAAAGACAAACGGCAGGGAGCTGTGCAGAAGCAGAAGTGGTGCAGTGCAGATCCCAGCGCAGTGGGACTGACTCATGTCACTGGGCAAACAAAAAGAGAGAAATAGAGCAGGAATACAGAGACAAGAAGAAGAGGGAAAGTTGTCCTCTCTAATCCACCCCCTGGCTGACCTCAGGTCAAATACTGCACGGCATCGGCTGACACAGGCAATTAAAATGAAGCCATGGCGGATACAGCAATTAGTGATGGTTTCTGGATATTTGGCCCGGATTTACCATCAACGAATCGCTGATCAAATGAGCACAACGCTACTCTCTATTCCCTTTTTCATTTATCTCATATTACACAAAGACTAGGTTTGTAAAAAAAAAAAAAGAGTGCCAAACACACAGTCATTAGCATGCACTGCACTCACGCCACATGGCTTTAAAGGACATGAAATATTAGCGGAACGAGAGAAGGTGATAAAACTGCTTTTCAGCCATGTCTGCATCATTACCACTGGACGTTATGTGATGACCACACACACTCATTAGTGCTCTCAATAAACACCAGCATACAGATTGTCCCTTATTACATTATAACAGCGCTAAGGCATAATTCCCAACAGGGCAGGCAGCCTCTCTGTTTAATGATTTCTATAAAGTTCGTTTACATATCAAAAACCTGACCAGATATTCCACAACAGAGAGACGACAGAAATAGGCATGCAATCTGCCATAATACATTAGAGACAACAATTTGGCATCCTTATAGAGGAGATATTCCTCTAAACTGGTTTAAAACAGAAAAATTGCATTAACTCCAAGGTACTTCCACCAAAGATGAAGCTCTTCTAGCAAAGACAACAAGAACAAGAGATCTGCTGGTCTAAAATATAGTCATTACAGAAACAAATATAGCTCTAACTGCAATGGTAGATGGGTATGTTAGAGTAAAGGTGAATATGATAGAAGGATATTAGACTGTTTCTATTGTTTACTGTTTTCCGAGAGAAAGATTTGTCCTGGGCCTGCATTGTGCACAATGATATATAAATATATATATATATAAATATATATATATATATATATATTGGAGGCAGTGGGCGCATTACACAGCCTCTTTCTCTCACCCTGCAGCCTGCCAGCATGACAGTAATAAGCTGTGTTTATACCGGTGGCTATGATGGAATATCCTAATTATGGTAATGCTAAGGATTGGTGCCAGTCCGGTTTCTGACAGGCCTGCAGCTGCCACAGAGAGTGGGCACAAGTGCACACACGGCAATCTGCATACTTTTATTCACACAAACAAACATGGACAGAAAGAGAGAGATAGTGCCGAATATTTTTTACAATACAAACACACACACACCCACACCCTTCCCACCTTGCTGTGCTGAACAGGCCTGTGTGTGCAGCGGGAGTGACCACTCTCCAGTCCTACGCACAGGGACTCACCATCGTCAGCTGCAGGACACACATCTGGAAGGAGAGATAGAAGTAGCAGTTTGAAAAGTAGGTTTACTGCCACTAGTGTGCGCGCATGTGTGTGTGTTGCAGTGTTTGATGCTCACGCCGCCCATCACTGCATCTGCACCATAATGGTTTTTGAAACAGCAACATCCTTCTTCTGACCACAGAACACAAACAATGCTGGATAGTTGTTGTCTGTAACCTTCATGGGCGCCTGCCAGCCGCACATAATTTAATATGTTCCCAAACTAAAAGTGGCAATGGCATTCAAAAAAAAAGAAGAAAAAACTCACTTAGTGATCGTAATTAAAGACTCTCCTATCCATTTCCTCGTTTGACTAAAATAAATCGTAAAACTGCTCTAAACCGCTCAAATTTACTGCTCTGTTTTCTGAATATCCCTCTTTTTAAAATGTAGATTTACATATGAACCGTTCTAACAGGGTGATAGTATCAGATGAACTGGGGGTTTTGAAAACATTTTCCTGATTTTGCCTACTTCTTATTAAATTCAAGGTCCTGAGGACAAACTCTCTAGCAGTTGGCACATGAAAAGACTTTATTTCTGATTGTAGCCTGGGAGGCTGGCCAATGTGACAGCAGGAAACAAAAGAAAACTTCTAGACCTCCTGTGGAGCTGAACCTCTCCTTTTTAAGCTGGCAGCCAAATGTGTGACAGCTACGGATGAGTTACTAAAGATATCTACTGATCTGAATTTGATTCTCTTGTTTTATATGTTTGCATCAGACTAATCCAGATGACAGACAGCTGACTTCTAGAAATGCCATCATGAAACTGTCTTTGTAATGTGTGTCTGACAAGCGTTTATTCTCCCCAGTGTGCAGTTGCCTTTAGCGTGTCTTCTTCAGCCTGCCTGGCAACATACGCCCTCTAGAGATGGAGGAGAAAACTGCAGGCACTTTGATCACACCACTTATTGTAATGAGGACTTCAAGTCATTAATCCCTTTGTGTTCAATTATGGCTGTACTGGAGGAAACAGTAATGAATTATTACTGTTAAGATGACACTTTCTGTGAAACAGACTCTGTTCTGACTGGTTTTGAAAGTGAAACAATGAGGGGAAAAAAACAATACAGCATGACATTTTAAAGGAGAACGTCACTCAAAAAACATGCCACTGTTTCTAATCAATTTGTGAAATACGTATTGGTAGTGATCTGTGGCTCTGTGCCCAGTGTCTTACTTTAGACTGAAAGACATTAAAAAAAAAACATATCAACATCCCTTACCTTTAGAGTAGCACTTGAACAAACAAACAATAAAAGTTTCTCCACCAGCTGGGTATCAGCTGTGTTTGTCCGGTGACCTTACTGCTCGGTTCTGACACCTCACGTCCACAGAGAGATTGAACTAAGCTGACAAGACACTACACAGTCACAGTGATAATGAGCCCTGCGCGGTCAAAAGCCCCTCCTGGCTTCATCTCTTCCTGAGGATACACAGACCTGTGAAGCTGCAACTGGAGCTTTTTCTGTTGCTTTTAAGTTGTGACAGTGAAGAGGCAAAGCATCTCTTTTGAGGAAGTAATCTGAACTAAAACAAAAGTGCAGTGGCTGTCTTGTGGTTGCGATGGCAAAAATACTTTTTTCTTAGGCAACTGACGTTAATGTGAGCGACTGACCCCTGAATAACTTCCTTCCTTACAAATGTGAACAAGACAAACCTACATCAGATAGGTGATTGCACAACCTAACACCCTGCAAAAGGATGATATGCAGCATGAAACCGTATAAAACATAACAAATACAAATAAGAATCTGCATGGGTAGATTGGGATTAAACTTTGAGCAGTGAGAGATCCAAAAGTTTCCCTCTGTTTGTGTGTCTGCCTCGCTCTTAAAACGTGTGACACACAGGTAAAGCTAACAAACTGAAACTGAAGTGTATTGATATCAGTTTCACTATCAACTATAATCAGTTGCTGTTTCCATTAGCTAAAACTCCTCCCTACATGAATAACTACGCGTTATGTGCCTTAATGTCATATGGGTTTAAGCACCTGAGGAGGACTTAGCTCGGTGGTGTTTGCTGCGAACCTCCTGCCTGAGTCTGAGAGGAGGAGCCAGGTGGTTCGGCGCCACAGCTGGGAGCAGAGGGCCGTCACGCCTCAGGCTCATGTGGAGGGTTTGCTCTGCAAACAGCGTCTGGATGAGCGCCAGGTCCAGACTCCACACGCACCGACCATTCAGCACCAGGATCTCGTCGCCCGGACGCAAACCTGTGAACACACGTGCACACGCTTCAGAAAAGCCACATTGATCGCATACGATGGTGTTATTGGTGATTTCAATCGTATTTGTGTCATTTTTAAGGAAGCAGGCACCTTCATTGAAAGCCAGTCCATCAGGAAGCACCTCGCTGACAAAGATCCTGCTGTTTTTCTGGCTGTCTGTGTGTCCAGTTACTGCAAAACCTGGCGGCGAAAAAAAAACCAATGATGCAGACACACAGTAGACAAAGAGATGAAAACAGTTAGACTGACAAGAGGATTACATATATCATTATCAGGCCTACAGAAAATTATAGACACAACTAGACCTAAATCAATCCGCAATCGAGGCTGACTCACCAAAGTCTCCAGTGCTGCTCGGCCGGCTCATGTGCAGCGTAAACACATTAACTGGGATCACCTCCAACTGATCATTTACCTACAAGGTGATATCAAACAAATCAATACAAATTAAATAAAGAGCACATAATTAAGAACTGTCTAAATCTCTGTGTGACTGTGCATGTTTTCCCCTCCTCACCACATCGTGGAGGAAGTCGCTAGGTGCCACGTGTCGAATCTCCACATCCTTTCCCGCTCTCCTGTGGAGTCTGAGGCTATGTAGGCCCGGGTCCAGCTGCTTCACCTGTTTAGACAAAAGCCTTTAATGCTCAGCCGCCTGCATGCACAAAAATCGCTGGACATATTTCACACACCGACGCTTAGTCCTGCAGATGCTATGTGGCCAAGGTGTGAATTTACACAATTTACACTTGTGTTTGTGTGCCCAGCTTTCTGCAGTCATTCTTAGAATAATGTGTGAAAGTTAGACACTGAACAAACAGAGATGTTATTTCAAGCCCATGAGAATAACAAAAACAGACTGCTAGTTTCTACAGATGATTCATCAAGGAACATTTGACTCTTAAAATTATTACACCTAACTTAGCTGAAGATTTCTAGAAAATGTATTTTCAGATATGATAAACACAGCATTACAAGAAAATACAACACATCATTAAGTATAGATGGTAGAGACATAAAAAGACATAAAATTCTACTACACAACTAAATTCAAATAATGCTATTGTTTGGCTTTGTGTTGGACAATTGTCAGTACTATTGTAGCCTCATTCTCGTGACATGTCATTTCTGTAAAACTGGCCCCCAACCCTACCTTGCAGGCTGCAGAGAGAAGGTCGGCAGCTGTCTGGTCTCCTCTGACGGGTACTTGGACCGTCAAGCCATCCGGCATGGAGACGCACACAAACATGTCTGTGGTGCCGCTGACGCTGTCCCACACGCCGCCCTCGGGGGGCGACATGGAGTAGATACTGGTCAGTACATCCAGCCGCTGTGGGAGATGAAAAGGGGGCAAGAGGAGAAGCGGTAGAGCAGCAGTAGAGGGAGGAGAGAGCAAAGTGAAGAAAGAGGTGGAGAAGAAGGAGGTAAACAGAGAGAGGAGTGGATAAGAGAGCAGCAGATTTTGAAGAACGGCACACAAATCAATAGAGTTCCATTAGTCTAAATGCTTGGCTGTGGATCAAGAAGCAGAGCAAAGATGTCATACAATTAGCCTTTCAGAAATTCATTTGACAACACAGAGGGCAGTTGCTCCACATTATAAACATTGTAATGACCGTGTACACAAGGGAATTGGCAAGGGTCGACTTGCACGTCTAGACGTCAGATGATATCTGGGCAGTGTTCTGGGGCTTATTTGGTTTGGAAAGCCACAAAAGTAATTCAGACTTAATGTATGTCTAAATTGATGTATGGGGACAATTTATTTTAAAATCCGTCAAACTTTCAGAAAGTAATTATTTGTTGGTGGCATTAACAGTGAGGACTCAGCGGTTGGCCCCCCGCCTCATAGGGGCCATTTGGGGGTTTTGGTTGCGACTATGTGTCTCTGGAGGGAAAAGCGCACTGCTGCAGTGTGGGACTGTGGGAGATGCAGCTTAAGACTACAATTATCAAGACCCTAGATCTTAAGAAAAAACTCAATCACACTAGATGTACTGAAACTCGTGGGTTGAAGAAACCAGTGAATCAGCACTTCTAACAAAGACTATATGAGTTCTCGGTTAGGCTGAAACAAGGGACCTAGAGACATAATTGCATTAGTGAATAGGTCTGGATAGACAGCAACGTTTCAGATGCATTACGAGGAATGGAGAGCAGTATGTTTGTGAGACTTTCTGTCTGATGCGCATGTCTGTGAGCTTTTCTGTTCTTTTTAGATGCTGGCTGTTTGCTGTTGATGAATCACCTCACATGGAAAAAGACCTTTTTCCCCTCACCAGACACAAGCCTTAAGGGACAAACTAAGGCCTCTGATTCAGTGCACTTAGCTCCACACATACACAAATGCACACAAGTCGCAATCTAGCTCAGAAAAAAATGGACACACATCATTTGTTGCATTTTCCAAATGTCTGTTTGACGAGTCTACTAAAGAATCAGTGGCAAAATAAAGGCCGCCAATGTTTCCCTAACCTGCAGAGATGGAGAAACACAAGGTGCCACTTCAACACCCACCTCTGCCCGCCTCATTCAGGATGTGAGTAACTGGTTGCATAACTGCTCCGTTTGTATCACAGCAAACTGGCGTGACTGGAAAACCAAGAGTTGGTTGCCTGCGCTGACTTGACCAGAAGCTGACGAACACTGTACACTCATTCATGGTCAGAAAGGCCTTTAACCGGCCGACGGTTGCCTGGTCAACGTTCCATGACCGACTGCCAAGAGTACAGTCCCGGCACGCGCTGGACAAGTGCTCTATATACTCTATTTATGTCTGCGTTCAGCCAAATAATACAAACCAATACTACAGTCTTTCATCTCAAGTGTGGAAATTTCTCCCAGCAAGCAGTCCTCCACCTGGAAGCTTCTAAAGTTGGGATGTGTAGTAATGGTTTAGTGGCCACTGCACAAATACACCCTTTCGGTTCCACTTAGCAACTGGATAACACAAATACTACAGTACAGTCTCAAATAGATATAGTGACCACAAAGAAGAAACAGGGAAGTAGCTGAAGACAGTTTCAGAAAATTTCCTTCTAATGCATCTATTAAAAGAGTATTACTCTTCATTTCCTTAGAGTCCCACCCGAGGTTCCTCTTTCCACCATCGCGACACACATTTCCATGCAATAACACACAGACACACACACACGTTGACAATAATGGCCACCCAGACAGGCTAGCACTAGTGCCTCTTCCCCACCAGTGACTTCAAAGCAGAGGTGTGTTCGTGGGAGTGTGGCGAGAGGTGGTGACACAGAAAGAGGGATCAGCATTTCACGGATGAGAGTGGTCTGGTGGAGAAGAGTTAGTAAAATATTGTCATAAGCCTCCTATGAAATTTACTATACCGAAGAAGAGAGATCTGTGTGTTTTTTAGATAAAAATGAGAGCGAGCGCGCAGCATTAAGTTGGAAAAAATGAATGTTTAAGTAGTCAAACTCAAACACTGATATCATTTCTACTAGCAGTCAAAACATATTCACACTCTTCACTACTGACAAAAGTAGTGGGTGGATGGAGGAATTTGAACTCTGTTTTAACCTTTATAGGCCAAGGAAGCTGCTGTACTGACAGACCCATTCCATATGGATGTTTACCTCTTTTTACTTAATGAAACAAGTCATATCCCAGAGCTACACAGTGGCAGTACATCCTCAGCTTACTGAAATAGCTGGATGGTTCAAATTGTGTCCAGTAAGCACATGCACAAGCACAGTATACTACAGAGAGTGTGCCATACAGCTAGGATGAAGCTTGGGCACACACTCGAACACAGCCCTCACTTGACTTCACTTAAAAGTACTAATGGAAAATGGCTGCTTATTAGAGTAATTCAACAGGGTTTGTGTCCAGTGGGCGCAAAGTCATCAAGACAGCTAAAGAAACAGACAAAAATCGATACAGCTCTAGTATTCTCGCTCACTTTCTCTCTCTCTCTCTCTCTCTCTCTCTCTTTCCTTAATCTTAATCCCCACTATAACCAAAATCCTCGTGATGAGCCGTTTTCCACTTTCACATCCAAAGGAAAGACCCAAAAGCTTGACAGAGGAGAAGTTGCCTCACTTAAAGAAACATTAAAACATCGACCCAATGAAGGCCATCATTGTTTCCCCAAACCACTTGTTGTTCCCAGTCCATTTAGAGACTCTTAATGAGGGCAGTTTTAACACTCGCCACATTCACCACAGGCTCACACTATGAATCACTGCATCCTGTGGAACATCCATCCTGCTCAGACTAAAAGTGTCCATTATGCTCATCTTTCGGCTCAGCACTTCATCTGTTCCTTCAGCAAAGCCTTGATATATACATATATATATATATATATATATACTGTATATATACAGTAATGTATTAGCATATATGTAACATATAACAATAATAACACCATCTGATCACTTATGTTTTTGCTACATGATTAAAATGCTGCAATATTGCCACATTCAGAAATTGCCGCAATTATTGTGGTCAATCCAGTGTTATCACTACCAATAGAAATAGCGTCCAAAATTAAAAGAATAAAAATCAAAAAACCATCAGTCATAAGAAGCATTCCCTTACTGTCCAGCTGGCAGTGTGAAGGACAGCAGTGTTTGGAGCTAACAGCAATATTTCACATCGTCTTGGTGCAGACGTGTAACCATTCAATAACCAGCAAATGCTGCAGCTCCAAAGTCTGGTGGGTCAGATGGCCTGAATTCACACTCATCAATCATTGAACACCATTACAACACACCCACACTCACACTTTCCCATCAGTGCTTCTGGTTAACACTTCAACTCAGCACCCTCCATTAACTCAATTATGCTGTGAATTGAACCTCTGTCCATGCTGGAAGTTTAACGGTGCTCTAGCACTGTAAAAGAGCTCTTGTTAGATATTCTGTCTACTTATCATGCAGACACCTGCAGATCAACATGAAAGAAATCTCTGCTTTGATCCCGGACAAGTAATATACACAGGCAGACACGCAGACACACACACTTTCTGATCCCTTCACACAGACATACACACACCAAGTGTCAAAAATATCTTTACAGAGTCCACCATCAAGGCCATGAAAGACAGCAGAGGTCAAAGCAACAGTCACAGATCTGTCACTGCCATGGCTACTTCACGCTGAAACTGATAATTCAGCACATAAAAATGGTGCCACAGGATGGATATGACAGACGGCAGTAGAATTTTTAAAAGATATATCAAAGAACCTCAAACCACAATGGACGCACAAAGTTACCGAATGCCATGACTCACCTCAGTGCTTCTGGGAGGTAGGGTATACGTTTGACCTCCAGCATTGCTCTCAAAGATCTGGAATCAAGAGACAGACCATCAGAATTACAGACAGAGTGGCACCACACTGATTGACTCAGAAGCGATTAAGTGCCCAGCCACTTCTACAATCCAATATTAGACACACACGGTGCCATTATGTAGTTAATTAAAAACTACGCATGGTGCGCACTGCACTTTGATACTAGTTCCACATGGGGTCTGTAGCCTTTGAAGGTGCAATTCTCTGTGTGTGTGTGTGTGTGTGTGTGTGTGTGTGTGTGTGTGTGTGTGTGTGTGTGTGTGTGTGTGTGTGTGT
>JAUYWH010000004.1:12747145-12845117 GCA_034779795.1 Ctenopoma multispine
GTGTGTGTGTGTGTGTGTGTGTGTGTGTGTGTGTGTGTGTGTGTGTGTGTGTGTGTGTGTGTGTGTGTGTGAGAAATCTTTCACTTCTTGATCCACTCTAGCTTTTTTTCCCCTGGTTTGTGATTGTAAGTCACGTTCTGTGTGGCTTAGCCCAGTGGTAGAAGTGACTCTGCAGCCTCAGAGGGCTTAAACAATTCTATAACGTGCTTGACAGAGAGTCATTTGTTATATGATGGTGTGACTACAGTCCTCACTTAGACAATCTGTAGTCACACAGGTTTCGCTATTTGACTCAGGGACAGGAGAACTATGATAGCTGGCATGGCTGGTGACAGAAATGGGGCATTTTGTTCTTAAAATGGGTCTGACACAAAGCCAAAAGCTCAAGCTCAACTTCAAGATCACTTTCCTCCAAAAACAACTCAAAGAAGTTTGTTTTTTTTACAGTCAGAATTATCTTGTCGTGGTACCAAGAACCTTGATCATACAGTAACTCTCCTTCCCCAACATGAGTACATTTTATAAAGTGGCTGTAAACTGCGCTGCTTCGCCGTAAACGGGCTAATTTTAGAAAGCTTTACAAACCCTCTCACAAATCCTTGGAGCTTTCTGGCCTATTTCCCACAGCCAAATAGCAGCTAGTTCCCTACTGTATACAAAGCTCTGCTAAGACGGATGAGAGATGAGAAAACAAGAGGAAACGAGGTGATGGGGAAGATCCCGACTTTGGGTCAAGGTTGTCAAGCGCAGCATCGCAGTTGTAAATGGCATTTAGTCTTAGTCAACGTGAGTCAGTATAGAAACTGTGGGAATAAGACCACCACTTAATGTTCTGATGTTTGTGGGGGGGGGAAGTACAGTCTTAGAACCTAAGAAAGGTCCTCTATACACTAACCTAAGAAACAGATTAGTGTATAGAGGACGCCTGGCTCCTGAGTTGGCCTCACTGTCCAAATCTTTCTCCGACAAACATCTTGTCAGTACCACATGAGGAAATGGGAGATGATCACATCATTTTAAATGAACACGACAGAATTTCCAACAGGTCACAGAAAATAACAGAAACCCGAAACTAACACTACAATGATCTTTAACTCCCGAAGGAAGAAAACAAACAGCCGATGTCCAGGAAAATTAAGAAAATTCTTTACAAGCACTAACAGCCATTAACTAGCCTCAATGTAAAGAAAAAACACACAAAAAACACTAAAACAATCTTATAAGAGAAGGGGGCCTGGGGAAAAAAATAAAGGGAACCTGTTTAATATTTAGTGTCTTTACACCAACCATCTGCTGGCGACTGCCGGGCTGAGGAAAGAGTGGAGAATACCATCTACCACATGTGGCTTTTAATAATTCATGTGTGTGCTGCAGCGCCACTTCGGCCTTCTGCACTGCGAAATGTAACTGGGCCTCATTAGGTCAGTCAGCTGGAATTCCCACGAAAAATAATAGCACACACAGACACACACACAGACACACACCTAGTCACTGACAGACGTGTAAATGTACAAACGTGACTATCACAGAGCAGGTGGTGGGATGGATGAGCTGTGTAAGAGCAAGCAAAAGAGGACAGGGGATATTTTGTAAGCAGTCACAAATCAGGGTTCATCTACTGGTTCTCTGCTAGCTCCAAAACAATAAAACCCCATACTGACTTGACAGCATAAATGAGAAAAGAAAAGATAGTAAATAATCAAAACCACATTCTTCTGCTCTCTTATAGTCTAGACTGTTGAACAGAGGTCCATAAAAGATTTGAGAAAATTACTGTTTCCTGTGGTGATTCCCAAAATAGACCACCAAGAGTATTCTCCAGGGCCGTACCTTCAGGGTACAGAGTAGTGGATTTCTCCATCAATAAATAACCAGCCTGCATGAGTCTAATTACTAACCCGAAAGGATTTAGACTTCCCCCCTCTGCACCTGGGTAAGGAATGCTCCCCTGTGTTTATGTTGATGGGAGGTTTGCACTCAAACCCACCAGGAAGCAGAGGGGAACGTGAGATTATGTGCTTCTAATTATGCAAAAATGTGCCAAAAGCACGGGATGATCTTTTGCTTTCATGCAGGCACGATGCATGTGAATTAGCATTAAGACTACATTAAGTTGTCAGCTTGTTTCATGAATGAATATGCACTGGAGTGTAAGTGTGCACATACAGTATTTCTCATCTGTACATCACAAAAGATGCACATACATGCAGGCACATATTCATATTAATTCTCCTGCTGCTGAGTGAATGATCATCTGCTAATCAAGGCTAACTGAAGAGTTTTAATACTGTGGGATTCAGTAGCAATCACTTGAAGGTCTGCTGTTGGGTTTAGTTGCAAATAGTTGCTAAGTACACTCTGAATCCAATGAGCCAAGCTGCACCGCGTCTGACAAAAATAAATAACACAAATGACTGAAATGAAAATGTTAAATACATACTCCTGAACAACTTGAAGTTGTTCATACAAGATGTTAAATCTTGCCAGTCTTTAAAACACTTTTGAGTCTTTTTGAACAGTAAACCTTTAGAAGCATTTGCCAGCATGAAACCAGCATACTAATTTACACTGTTAATATATGAAACTATTGTTTATATATATATTTATTGTTTGTAACTTTTTTGGTTCACGTACTTTAGTCAAAGTATGTTTTATTTTCAAAATCCTGCTCATCTCCATTTGTCACTGTGCGCTCAGTAGTACCTGTGATGTAGAGGGCCTCTTGTCCCTGCCTCTCTTTGTAAGGTTGTCAAGGCCTTTGAGTGAAGAGAAAAGGCCTTTCTTCCTCTGTCGGTAAGTCAGGGACAATGAGCGCCTCCTGAGTGTGGCCTCATCTCTGGAACAGATCTGAACAGATAACTCCATCAGGACCGCAATCATTTAACTCAACAAAAAAATCCCATCTAATCAACCCATCTTAATTAGGTTTATTTTCTTCCAGTGTATAAAAGCGATGTTTGCAGGATGTGTTTTTATTTCAAATGATTAAAAGATTTTTCAAGGTTACTGTTAAACATCAAGTAAATTGAATCTGAAAACACACAAAAGGGGGGTGTTAGAAAGCAAGCACACGCTCCTGGTCCTCTCTTTCTTTATTCTGATTTTATTCATTTGTCCCTTCCCAATGTCTGCCCTGAGGATTCTCACCAACGCGTGGAAGGAGGAGACCGAGAAAATCCCGAGGTGCCCGAGGGTGTTTTTGGTGGGGCGGCTGGCGATAGCTAGCAGGCTCTTCGGGTTGGGAAGCTCTCCACCCTGCAGACTGGCCAGGTAGCAGCGCATCCTGAACAGATCCATATTAAACTTCTCCAGATTCTGCTCCCACTGCTGGATCTGAAAGAAAGGGAAGAATATTGCTTTGGTGGAGGTTCTGAATGTGAATTTGGTGAATTTGGGAGTGGACTACGAGAGGTGGGGGAGGCAAAAAAGAGAGAGTCAAAGTTGAAAGCTTTCCATCAAGCTGCAATTGCTTACAGATGTTGGTGGAGGATGAGGGCATGAATTGGTGGAGGTCTGATAGTGAGGGGTGACTGCATATCTAGCAGGAGAGTAAATGCACATGCAGTAAATTCTAATGCCCATTTTTTATGCAAGTCTAGAGACGGTGGTGATGTTGTACAGACCACCCGTTAAACCTCAACCCGGCACACACACTAAATACATGCATACAATTTACAGTGGCCTTCCCCCTAACCCTGTTTGCACTGTGTAAGCAATGAGAAAGTGGTTATTTTGTTGGCTGGAGACTGGTTTTAATGAGAACCCTTAAGTTAAACAACCATCTATAACAACTGACTTTTATAGGTCTCGTCTGCACTGCGAGTTCATCTAGTGTAGCGTACCCTATGGCGTTGTCCCATTAGGTCTCATTAACATTGATAGCATTCTTTAGGATTAAGAACAAACTCAGGAGAGTCGGGAGTGTGGTGTTTTATGAACCTCTGACTTTTCAAACATCTTAAACAACAGGATTTGAACAGAAATTACCATGGGACCATACTGGGTCATGAAAACTCCCATGTACACCAGAGCTGTGCAGGTGGCCTCATTTTACAAGCCTTGAGTCAATGACAGTCAGCCATTATTCCCATTCCACACTAAACTGGTATGGCCAGTTGTTTGGAGTGCATGTGCTTAGATTAAAAATGACCTTGCATTTGGCATTGGCATATCTTAACAACAGGGAAAATCATCGAAGTCTAGAATGAGGCATTAATGGCATTCAAATCAACGTGGAGAATCAGTATGCATAACACGTGAAGGACAGAAAAGGTTTACACTTAGAAAGGACAACTTGAATGCATAACCAATAAAACCAAGTCCTGCTACATTCTATGCATTTAGATGTGAGTTTACTGAGTGAGTCTGATAACCTGATGCTGTAAAGTTTTAGCATTTAGTGTTACACCATACTTGTGTAACACCATTACCGCAAGTCAGCAAAAGTTAGGTTGTGGAACTGCGGAGGAACTGTAATTTAATTCCCGCATGTAGTTTGAAGATGACTTTGGAAGGCTAGGGAGGCATTACTAAGAAAATCAGATAAGCTCCTTCCTCAAAAGCAGTGACAAATTTAGGAGAGTTGCTCCTATGTTTAACTATCACACAATATCCTAGCATGCTTCTGATTTACACACCAACTGGATCTGTTTGTCAACAGTCAAATATCAGCGTTTCATTCAGAGATGTTCTAAAATAGTCCTGCGTATAAAATTCGATTTGATGATTCATGCCAGGGTGCACCAAAGCCTGTTTGCAGTCTTTTGCTTCATGCATCTAGCAGGCTTGACATAGAGCATTGAGACAATCAACCAAAATCAGTGAAAAGCTTGGCATGTTTGCGCCCATCTGTAAAGTGCACTCTTTAAAAAGATTCTCATCTTTTCTCTTTAACATGTGCCCACCACCAAAAGCCCTAATGCATAATAAGCCTTTTAGTGCAACTTGATCACAGTGTGTGTGTGTGTACACATGCGTTGTGTATGTGAAATGGGGCAAAAGGAGACTTCAAAAGAGGTCTACTGGCACTAATTTCAGTAGACATAAGTGGGGGTGGGCAGGGACATCAAAGTAGTGCCCCGTTGGTGCTAGACAACCCCACAAAACCTTAAATCTATCATCAACCTTGGGGCGCCTGTATCAGAGTCCTGTCTCATACCCCTCTGACCCTATCATTGACTCCAACCCCGTCTGTCTCTTTGTCGACTATGAGGTGGCATGCTGGTTAATTGAAAACAGATACAAGCTCCCAGTCAGTCAGTCTACTTGTCAGGCAGTGACATCTCCTTTGGTCATTACTGCTGTGAGCACAGACACAGGTACATAAAAAGCAGCCAATTTTCCCACTTTCCAGAACAAACACTAATTTCTAGTAAAAGTATTTGAACTCTTGCTAAGCTATAGGTTATAGGCTATTCATACCCATCAGTAATCTTCTGTATGTAGGCTACAGCACAGTGCCGGGTGCTTTGGAATCTCCCTCAGGCTGTGAGGAGGAGGAGGAGGAGGAAGAGGATAATGCATGTTGAGAGCCCATTACCAGGAAACATCTGGATTCCCAATCTGATGCTCAGAGAAGTGAGCTGCTCCCCTGAGTCCCTTGTGATGTGTTTGGGGACTGGTGCATTTAGGCCACTTCACCCACCCACAGAAAATATAAAGCACTAAATAAAGGCTTGTCACCATAGTCACAAAATCTGAAAAATTAAGTAGGGCACGTCATGTGGTTGCTACATGTATCATATTGAATAACGACAGAGAGAACTTTAAAAACCTTAACTTATCATGAAAAGATCATACATTGTACTGATCATGCTGCTGATCATCAGCATCCTTTCATTTTTCTCACCTGGTTTTCAATGGCCTTGCGGTTCTTTGGGTCACTGACCACAGTCAGCTGCAGCTCAGCCATCTTCTTCATCTTGGCATCCATGTCGATCTTCTGCAGCAGGCCCCGAACCTGTGTTCGCAGAAGACGCACCGTGTCCTCCTTCCCCTGGCGCTTGGCCAGCAACGAGGCACTGGCAGAGTGGATAGCTGTCACCCAGTTCTCCAGGTCAGTCTGGTTGCTGGCCTGCAACAGCAGAGAGAGACAGAGAATTGGATCAAATAGTTGGGCAATATTCCCAAGACCTGATTAATCTTTTAGGATCTAGGGTCTACTGCCAATTTGTTAATCTGGATCACTGGGAGCTGGGCTTTACTGGATCAATAAAAACCTTACAAGAAAACTTACAGTGGTTTATCTAGAAGAAAGCACAAATTCTGAGCTGCAAATGAAATCTAAAATATGATTTTCCCTGTTAAAAACGGTTTCAGGATTATTTCTTTGACTTGACAAAATGATTCACATGGAAGCAGCACACTGGTTCTGAACCCCCTTTAGGATGATCATAACTCTTGCCCAACAGGCCATGTGAGTGGAAACAAAATTAAACCCAGGCCATCTTCATGTTACAAAGCCTTAACATTTTCTCGTTGCTCGCCTCTGGGGCCATGTCAGCTTCACACTGTACTATTTTATTACATGTAGGTCTGGTCACTGCCACAGAGTGCAGTCTGGGAAGCTTGTAATCTTGAGTGGAGGTAGCTACATGGAAAGAGATGAGACTTGGAGTGAAGTCAGTAGTGATATCTAGGTCAGTAAGCACAACGGGCACATAGGATGTGCTCTTTTAGCTGAGAAGTTTGGGCACTTTGCTTTCAAGTCCCTCACAGGCTGAAATTGGTCACTTCTTATGATGCATTTGAGAGAAGGGAAGGGAAATAATGTATGGCAGGTATGGTTTTATCACAACCATGTACTGAGTAAAGATGCAGCTGTGTGCCATGTTAAACCCAGGATAATTTAAACTGAACTTCAAACAATCATCTGCAATGGATTTCAGGAAGCACTGAAATATCCAGAGCACTGCAGCATGATGATGTACTTCACCTGGAAGAGGTAGACATCTCCATATGAGTTGCTGAGGCAGAAAACATTCTCTTTTTTGGGGTGCTCCGGTACAGCCTGCACAATGCTGTCTTCAGCCAGCAGAGCGTAGCGAGGCGACATATCCTGCTCTGGGGAGCCTTTACTGTATGTCTCATAGAACAGCAACATACATCCTAGAAAAGAGGGAGGGGAAAAATTTGGGGCAAAAAAAATACAGAGGCAAAAAGATGGATGCAATTGTCATGAGTAAGAAATGCAGAAATAATAACCACATTTTTGTACACTGTAAGCCTGATCACAACTTCTGTTAAGAAGAAAACCTCCAGAGGAACCTGCCTGTTCCTCCAAACTGAATTTAAGAACAAAAATTTGGATAATCTAGTTAATGTTCAATTTGTTTAAAAACACAAATCAGCATATTCTTTGACTCAGTTTCAAGGAGAACGATGAATAATTGGAATTCCCAGACTCAGGCTCACCTTTCAGGGTCACCCAGTACTGTTTCCACTTGCGACGGGTCACCAGCTCCAGCTTCCTGTCCTTGTGCAGGGTGACGAGGGGTTTAAAAGAAAGCCAGCCAGCCCGTCTGACCACTCCCTGTTCCTTTTCAAACAGGAGGTCCAGCTGTTCCAGCGAGCCTTCAGCCGACTCATTGCTGCTCTCCCCTTTTTCTGTACCAGTTGACACATGTCTTCTCTCGCCCCCTCCTCCTCCTCCCTGTCCAGTGCCTGTCTCCAGTTCCTGCATGAAGTTCTCATAAATGTTCTGGCGGAGGGCATCACTGGTTGTTTGGTGAATGGCTCCTGATGATTGCGCTCTGGAGGCTCCTGGGAACCACAGGAGGCTTGAGACCTGAGAGGGGGAGCTGGTGTCTGCAGTCAGGCCATCAACTCCACTGTCAAAGGCATCAGTCAGGTCCTTGTACCTGGTTTCCTGATAAGTTAAAAATGGAAGAGAATAGGTGAGAGGGGTATTGATGGTCCTCAGCAGTGGTTCTAAACAGTTTTGGAGATCTTTTATATTATTATTTTTCCATTACATAATTATTGTTTCCAGCTAACTTTAGGCAAAAACACCACAACTGTATACACCCTGTACATATCGCTAGCCCTGTGAGCTTACATTATAAATCTAACTGTGCTCCTCTTCAATTAGCCTCTAGGCACTGCGAAATTGGAGAAGAAACTTTTGAAAAAGTCACTTGAATCTTCTTCAAAGTCTGCATTACAGTCACTAAATCTTTCACTAGGCTGAGAAAGTGGGACAAATTTCCTGTGATGGCACCTGGGAGGTTAAAACCCTTCAGGCTCAGACAATTTCACGTCATTCGAGGTCTACTATGGCTTCCCAATTCCCACACATGAACACTTGATGGAATTGCACACTATCACGCCTAATGACAGCCTACCTACACTTGACTAGATTGCAGCATCAATTCTGCCCCTGGCAACAGGCTGGAGTGCTCTCAACATGCAGACGCAGTTTGTGCCATCATGCTGGGACTCATTCTCTGTCTTCATTTGTTCCCGTCTCTCACTTAACACAAGCGTGTATACATATTCTCTACTTGTATAGGAAAATAATATCAATGTGATTTTCATTGAGTCCTACAGGCATATTTGATTCTCACATCATGTAACTAGACAGCTGACGAATCATGTTTGGCTGCTAGACAACTGCAAACCTTGTGAACCCCGCCTTTGTTTAAGCGCTATGTTCACCTGCCACAAAGACATACACAGTATTTGTGCAGTAAAGCCATAGGAAACTCAGCACAGGGCAAGTCTTCTTTAGATTTACCTAGTTTCCATTAGCAGGCACTGCTCAACTTTCTTCGCCCTTTCACTAAACTTCTTACATTTGCTTTTCATTACAAGCAGGTTCTTAAACTTTGGCATCAGGGTCATGGTGTGACCTTTAAACTCATAACAGAGCACTGTAGACCAGGTGGAGGGGAACCAGACCTGCTGAAAGGAGGCACCATGAACAGCTGTTGAAGATATATGGCCACATAGGTTTGCAAGTCAACAAAATGGCCCCCGAAGGAGACTGGAAATTCAGTCTCAAGGCCAGTTTTAAGCACCTCTGTGTTAACATAAACTTAATCGAGGCACTGAGAAAGAGATTCCAGTTACCAGATGTATTTATTTCTTTGCCTGAATTCCCCCCGGTTAAAACATGTAAAGCTTCAATCAATATTTAGCTTTCATTAAGCATTTACCTCTGAAACAAGATCCCAGATTTTACAACTTGTCACCCATACCTAGAGTTGGCAATAGGCTGTATTTTCTTTAAGTAGCTACACCTCATTTAAGTTCCTTGAGGATCTCTCCAGGCAAAAATCAACCATCTAATGGCTTTATTTCTGGATAAGGAATCTAAGATTGAAATAAATCTTTGGGTGCTAGCCTTTCCCCAAAACCGTTTAATCACCAACACATGGTCATAGATTAGCATAGCGTTATGGCAAGCAGGAGATTTAGGGGTACACGTTACTAAAGCAAAGTGAAAGCTGTGTAACACTCAAACTGAATACTGCCTCTCTACTAAGCACATGTCATTGCGGGGTTGAGTGACAGTGTCAAGGCAAAGTATCTCATACATTTCACTGAGCATTATCTGCTGTCTAAGCACAAGGAGAAGCTCACAAATTCTTACTCAAGCAAAGAAGAAAACGGCAACTGAATACAATGATTGTTCTATCTGCTCTTTTTGGTTTATTGTCAGACACAACTGACTGAATCCCTATTAACAGATTTACTCTCTAAGGACTGTGAGAGGAAACCCAGAAAATCTGCACCACACAACAGCAAGAACAACCATAAGTCATTAACATTAACATAAGGGAGGGGTTGGGTTAAATCTTCAGCTAGGATTTAGTTTCACTCTAACAGAGCCTCTCAAAGGCTTACAGCTATTCTCTTGGCAGTGCCCAAACACTGTTCTTAAAACTTTTACAAGGCAAAGCTAAACGAATTAATTCAGAAACAATGCTTTCAAGCCTCAAAGACAGACGGGGACACGAGTTCAGGCGCGGTTTAAACAAATGTTTTATGTCAACTGAAAACTATTAAGAATGCAGTGATTGTAGGACAAACTCATATACTTCTACAATCGTGTGCAGGCAACATGCTCTAGTTATTTTCAACCTGTCCTTTGACCCATGCCTTTATGAATCGAAGGACAAGTATCATTTTACTACTAGGAAAAAATGTATATGCATATTAATATCAGCTGTTTGCTCAGTGTCTCGTGTGCTGCAGCATCCTGCCCCACTCTTAAATTTCTGTATACTTTCATCCTCCGTCAGTTAGCTCAAAACCTTAAACACCTTTTGAAATAAGTTGTCTTCTTAGTGACCACTAAGGTTTCAGTCACGCTTAATACATGTACATGTAGCCGCAAACATAATAGCTGAAGACATTAACATGCAACAAGTCCTGTCCATTCAAATGATCAGAGATAAAAATAATCAGTACGCTATAATACGTCAAGTATACCCACCAAGATAGAGTCATCGCAACATCTTCATAGCCACTAACTTCTCTTCCTCTGAGAATCATCCATGTCTTACATCCTAATAGGTAGTACCTCTCATCCTTGTTCCATTCGCACAAAAACAACAAGACCCAGCTTTGGCTGCCTTACAAATTTCATTTTGTGCCATCCCACTGTGCTGTGTCCTCAGACAGCTGGTGTTGTGGTGTTTAGGACCAGAACACAAGGGTTGGTTCTCAGCCATGCCAGGACAACTACTGTGGCTCACAAGCTAATAAACCTTGGCATACAAAAAACTGTGTGCGTATGGATGTTACTCATGCCTTCTGCTGTCTAATAAGCATTTGCTATAGCAGTTCACTACAAAGGAACAACAGATGAACATAAGTGTTTATACTAACTTACACTATGCATAAGGTTTGGGGTGACTATAAATACCAAAACAATGTGACCTAACATTTTACATACTGTGGAAATAAGATCCCTGTATGAATGCTGTGAGTAATAAATTCTAAACATTCTGAACACAAGTTTAAAATGTGTCCCCAAAACCAACTTACCTGAGACTTCCTCTTCTTCCGGCTGAGACTGCCAGTCCAGTCACTAAACCGTCTTATGCGGTTTTTGATGGAGTCTTTCTTATGAAAGATGAAATCTGGCACACCCTGTTCCTGGTGCTGTTCCTGGTTAGGGTACTGGTCCAGGTCCTCACTCATGGTGTGGGCTTTGGGTCTGCGACAGGGCAGGGTATATGATGAGTACTGCCGAACTTCAGGGTGTTCTTCATCCAAGGGCACATCCACGACAGATGCAAAGGAGGCTCGATGCTGCCTCTGCTCTGGTGACTGTGCCTGCAATTGGGAGGACAGATCTCTGGCTGTGGGGAAGGTAGCAGCCATTGAGGAGTCTCTGTAGAGGTCTGTGATCGACACAGTGGGACACTGTTCAGTAAAGGAGTCAAGTTGGTGGACAGGGGAGTGGAGTAGTGTTCTACTGGCAGAGCAGGGTTGGTCCCGCTCACACAGCTCTGTACTGGGCCCCCATGGAGAGTCATACCAAGAGCCATCAGAACTCAGAGAGCTTCCCTTGCTGGTTCGGGCTGTGGAGGAGGTGGAGGCTGGCGGAGGCCCACTGCGGTGGCCATCCTGTCTACTACCACTGGAACCAGGCAGACTGGGAGTGGAGGCAGACTCTGGGTTAGGAGAGAACTTGAGGAGTTGTACAGGGCCAGAAGCCTCATCCAGGAGGAGGGGATTTCCTGAGGTGTTGGTGAACTCCACCCTGAGACTGCCATCCTTCTTGATCACCACCCGCGGACTGCTCTGTTCCTCTAAATCTTCATGTTCATCACTGTGTCCATTCAGGGTGTGGCCATTGAGCTCAGCCCCATAGGGATTACCTTCATATTCATCTGACATATGCCGCCTTCGTATACCACATCCAGAGGGCCGACGCCACCGATGCTCACTTGGGCTGCCTCGCATTCCTCTGGAGACATAGTCATAGTGCGGAGTGGAGTAAGGCTGACGACTTTTAGGAGGGGACAAACAACCACGACCAACACATTTGGCCTTGTACCCTGAGCCTACTGGGGCACTTTTCCACCACGTATGTGGTGACAAAGCATTGTCTTTGCTTGAGTGGAGCTTCAGAGAATATGGTTTCTGTTTCCCAGGGAAGACAAAGCTGGTGCCTTTGGGGCCCTGGATGCTGTACTGGCTCTCTGAATTCCCCATCACTACCTAAAAAAAAAAAAAAAAAGGGAATTCAGCCTTACATGGTATGTCATATTACCATGTTATCATAAAAGACGATAGATAGATAGAAAGATAAAATATACGTTATCCACAAACAATTATGGCTCATAGTGTCATAAAACTATGTTATACAAACTCATACTCGTTATAGCTTGTTATATTTGCAGTGGCTATCCAGAGTGAAACAGCATCTAATTAATATAGACAATAATATCTTTATGTCTTTTAATGATAAGAGTTATAAGCAATTCTGTCATATATGGTCAATAACCTGTATGGACCAACCCATGGTATTTTAGTAATTTCTTCCATTCACTCCATAGGAAAGTCAAGTCAGATGAACAGGCTTTAGGCTGCCATGGTTGTTATGTGTGACAGAGATCAGGACAATGTAAAATCACTTTTAGGCTGTTCACAACACTCTTACATTAGCAACGGAGAACTGTGACCAGACATTTCACCACAGAGCTGATGCTATGGGACATAAACTGCTAGGACACAGTGCTATATCTGCAGCTGTATGTGATGAGATTACATAACAGTCTGCCTTGAACATTAACAAGCAAAGTGGATTACAAACTAGAAACTGCCCTCTCTCCAACACACAGGTTGTAACACCTTTAAAAAATGTTGTAATAAATAATGACCATTTTAAGTAAAGCTATATCAAAAGAGGAAGAAACATATATTCATATTTGTTTGTATTCTATCGTGGAAATACAACTGATACATCTTAATTTCACAGCTACTTAAACATAATATCTCAACATGAAGACCACAGTTCTCAAACTCACCTGTTTCAAAGTCTTGTCTCAGATTCGAGCACTTCCCATACACAGTTCTCGCCGCTTCATTTCTCAAAATCAACTCCTTCCTCCGTCATGTGGCTCATCTGAAACACAGAGCAAGAAGTTGACTTAGTGCTTGGACTATTTCCATGCAGTAATTTACCCAGTACAATGAACTCCATGTTTGATAACAGGTGTGCCAGTTAAAGAGCAGATCTAATCCCCAGCATTTGGGAGAGGAGAGTGTTTCTGGCTGGGATAAACAAAGCCAGTGCCGTACTGAAACTGCATCTGAGATGGTCTTACTTTCAGTTTTTCTGTGTCTGAAAATAAAGCATTGTTCTAACGGGTAGCTTTGCAAAAACTGATACAGCCAACATCCCAAAGACAAAAACATTTTCTGTGAAAAACTTCGCAGACCTAAAGTAGTGAACACATCCAGTGAACTTCACTCCAACAAAGTCTCCAGTGGTATCACATCAATCAAGCTTTGTACTACACAGCACAGCGCAGCACAGTAGAGTGGTGCCACCCTGGCACTACTGTATGACTAGTTTGAAATTTTACTCCACCAACCAAATCTAACACCCCTAAATGAGGCATCCAAACCAAACATTAGTGGCATTTTCCCACCTCCTCACAAGTAAATGACGTCATCTTTGATCAGGGTTAGGAACGTTTTTGAAAGCCAGCTACAGTTTACCCGTCTGTTTATTTTTAAACCTTGGAATCCTAGCTTGTTCCTTTTTTTTCCTCCCATTCGTCACCACTAAATTTGTCCAGGGGCAGGATCCAAAACCAGAAACAGCTGAGGAGTGCTCATTGAGGAGGCACCGGGTGTCTTCTGAGAAGCAGTATAACTCTGCTTTATGTGTTATGTGTAATACAACCCACTCAAAGAAGGTTCAAATAGTGCTAACTCCACTAAGCCTCGCAGCACACGTACAGCATGTGTAAGGCTACAGTGTAAACATCCTGGTGCCAAACGTCTTAACCTTCAGGATTAAGTGATCTGCAGCATTAAGAGTTTATCTGCTCCTGTTTGGATGCACCTTGACTGTGAGGTGAGATTAAAAAGTGTTGGGTGACTGAGTAAATGGTATCCAGTAAAAGAGTGTGTTTAAAACAAGAACGTAATAAGAAAATTCCAGACACTAGATCCTGGTGTTGTGGAGCAAAAACCCAGGTTAATGTTGATTCTTCTTTAATCTGTTCAGAATCCGCATGAATATGTGGTACTTAAAAGTACAGGTCTGGTAAGGAACATCAACTATGACTCTGCTGAGCAGGTTTAACCAAACATTTGCTTCATTTGTCAAGACATTGCATAAAGGCAGCACTGAAACTCAAAGTGAAAGTGGAAGATGTCTGTCCTGAAACCAGAAGCTAGAAAGTAAAGGTACAATAACTTGAATGGAACAATTCTCTCTCAGAGGTAAAAAAAAAAAAAAAAAGAGAGAAAGCAGCTGCAGACAACGCCAGCAGTCAGTATAAAACTGGTTTTCGAACTTGTCACAAAGACTGTTTTCTTTTAACACTACTACTAACGCTTTTCTTGCAAAGTTTATTCACGCAGTGCAGGGCTATGAGTATGAAAGCATCAAAGGCGTGCCAACACACAAACCCACAGACACACAAGTTCGCCTTCTGCTGCAACTTGAACTGCAGTATTGTGCGACTGTTTGAGGAGAACAACAAGACAAGTCTTCCTTTTAGCTGCAAACCACTGTGCCCAGTCTGAACTCTCCCTCCTTCTTCCCCTTCAGTTCTCTGTTCTTGTCAATAGGCTTCCTACAGGCCATCTGCTCAGGGGCCAAGAGACCACTGCCACCCCATCGCTCCTCAGAACACCCCATGACCTGGCATTCTTCATAGGCTGCCCCTGGGTGACTCCCACCTAAGCTCCATGTTTAGTCTGGCACTGTATGTGTCTTGGGCCTGGAGCTCAGGATAACGGAGAGGAATGGGCCACACCTTGATGTGATGTAAACACGGTAAGTGTATGACGTTTTGAAGAGGAAGAGAGCTGTGCATCTGTGGAACAGGAGCCACAACATCTGTGTAGTCAAGAAAACTACACTTTAAATTCTGACCCTCGTGTCCTTGAATCTAAACTTGTGAAACGAAGCTGGTGGAATAAAGTATTGACACAGCAGTGTGATACACAGGACAATTCCCTAGAGAACTAAGCTTCAGAGTAATGCCATGATGCTGTTGATCCAGTTTTTTTAACTACTCTGCCATAAAACCATAGTGATGAAACATTTAGTGGAGCACTAATGCTGAAATATGACCAAACCATGTGACACTATGTTTAGTTAAGGTGGTTCTGATAGAAGCAATGAAAATCACAAGTAAACTAAATCTCACACAAATAGTGGAGAGTACCAACAAGGTTTCATGTTTTTAGAATTATTAGGCTGTGAACTTGGAGCTATGAGGTCATTTGTTATTGGCACAGACTGTTAACACAATCACACTGCCTTCCTCCTGTCAAATCACAGCCCATGGGACTTGTCTCTTATCACTTTCTTCTGGCACCGTGACAACTGAGCTCTTAAAGGAACAGTGTGCTTAATGCGTCGCTCACTTTAGACATGGCCTAAACTCAAACTTATGCAAAATAACACACACATTCTTTCAGTACAAAAACAACAACAGGAAGTGGAGAAGAAGAGAAAAGTGTGATGTTGGAGCTAAAGATCAGGATGGCTCCTGCTGAGTTTTTGTCATATGAACCAGATTCAATATATCCTGTGGTTGTTTGCTTATGAGGAGAAATGTCTATCTATGAATCACTCACTGAGAGCCCATAATACTGTGCGGTGGATTCAGCCAAAGCCACCAAACATCCATCAAAGTGCTTGTTAAGTGTCTTTCAGACTTTTTCATTATACATTTAGAAACTCTGTGCCTGGCACTTCACCAAAAATGACATGGCAGCCCTCTGAGAGATTTATACATGTATGCCACGACCATTTCAGAGCAATGCCAAGAAAATAAAACTCTTTCAAACACTTGCATACAATGTGCAACCAAAGAATGAGTATCGAATTTGAAATTCAGCTACAACGTTCTCAGGAACTAACATATGTCAAGCATTAAATGCTCACAACCTGTTCACACAAGTCTGAGATTATGGAAGGTCACTTTGCTGTACCTTCATTCATAAGGCCATGTACTGAAGGCTTATACAGACAGAACATTACAAGAAACTATAGCACACACAGATACAGCCAGAAACTAAGCAGCACTCACACATGCAAAAGAGTGTAACCACCACCTGTGCATCTGGACAATGGGAAATACAATGTAACCCCTTCACCCAAGCCTCATCTTAATCCAGTAAATAAAAGAGACAAAGGGACAGAAGATAAAACAGAGCCCACAACATCTCTTACCTCTGTGGCTCCAGCTTTAATCTAAAAGCACTTTGAAGAGCTTGCAAAGGAGAAATCTGCTTTCTCCTTATGAAGGCTCATTGAGTCTTAAAGCAACATACGCACACAGCATCTGTCTTACACACTCTCAGGCACACTGGAGGACACGTGGAAACACCCTCCCAGCTTCGAAGCTGCAGCAAATCACAATCCTCTCGGGGTAACCCTGGGTAACGAGGCACCAAGAGGAACAGCCTGAGAGTAGGAAGGAAAAAGTGAAAAGTTCTCAAAAATCAGTGCTCTCCGAGAAAGAGAAGCAAGGATGTTTTACAGCGTTTCAAGTCTCCACTGAAAGAAGGCTCCACTACTCCACAGGGTTGTTTTTCCTATATCCTGCTTTTCCGTTGGCTAGGAGGAGGATGCAGGGCTTGTTAGAGCCAAGGCGGTTTTCCACAGCTCTCTGAGGCGATTGGGCGAGACAAGCTGGTGTATAATGGCTGCAGCGCTGCCTGGGAGGCACTGGGGAGGGTGCAATGACTGGAGCTCTTGTCTGACCCTAAATACCATAATGACCCCAGGAGGAGCCCCAGGAGGCTGCCAACTTTAAGGAAACAGAAAGAAGTGTTATATATGTGTGTGTATATACACACATATATATAAACATAAGTGTTAACTAGAGAGAAAGAAAGTCCAGTGAGTGAAGACAAGAGGTTTGGTGTGAGAAAGAGCAAAGCCAAAGGGAGCGTTAGACAGAAGGAAGTTAGCAGCACATCTAAGCTGAATGTTTCTAGTGGCCAGAGGAGCCAACAAAGCCACATGTGCCAAATGTGGATCTCATTTTAAGGTAAAACTAATTGAAACACAATAAATTAAGTCAAAGTTCTCTAGAATTAGAATTACTGAAATCTACTTAAAGTGTTGTGAAGTCCTACTCCAGAAGAGACTCGAGTCCCGGCGTCAGTCTAAAAACACACACATGCCTGTATTTGTCTATGGTTCACATAACTGTGGTCGCACAGTCAAACTGGACCCATTCACGAAGCCACACCAGAACACAACACAGGATGAGAAGTGGACGAACCACACCAGCCTGTTCCAAATGCTCCTTGCAACAGTTGTGACTGTTATTAGTGATCAGTGACATGTCGCAGCTCTCAACAAAACAAAAAGCAACATAGCCTATGTAACTACAATACTCAGTTGGGCTCTTCTTATCTCTAAAAAGCCATTCAAAGTCATGTACACGCCACGCTGTATGAGCAGCTGTGGAATAGTCTTCCATCATGCTTGACATGCTGTGTACGACATAGAGACGTCAGGTCCAGGACACAATATCAGCAGCATGAACCAGGGCTAAACAACATTGTTAACAACACAATGGTGCTCGTGGCCTAGTCTGGGCTCCTCTCAAAGCCCTTTGTCCGGCAATCGACGGAGGCAGCTAAAAGACTGGTGAACAACAAGCTTGGAAAGACTGAGAGGCAAAGAGAAAGGAGGAGAAGGCAGGGGAGACCGCTGCGATGCATATTCATACAGAGCAGGTGCTGGGTCTAATTCTATCCGGCCAAATGGTCTGACCCCTAATTAAGATCAATTAAGGCACCAGCTCTTCAGAGCCAAAATCCCCTTATATTCAAGCTCTGGGCAACTGACTCGAACAAAATACACGCATACATCGCACTGTGCTCGTGTGTTAGTTTACTTGGTCAAAGTAACCAAATGCAGCACAGGAAATACAATAAAAAACATATCGAACAGGATTTCTGGAGCACAACTACTAGGTTTCAAAGAATTATCAGCACATACCTCACAGAAATCCTCTAATTTGCGACTACAGCTAAAGCAGTTAATCCAGCATTAGGTCACTGCCTCTTCAATGGTCAACAATAAGAGGCAGTTTCACTCTTTAGCACTTTTTTTTTTCTCTTGCACCACGTCATTTTTCATTTTCAGATAAACATCTCTAACTACTACTGGATAGATTAGTACATTTGTTACAGACACCCATGTTTCTCTCAGGATATAGAGTTTTTGTTTGTACACTGCTTTTATTATAAAATACCTGAAAACAAATGATACTCCCATCAGACTCAGCAGAGCTTTGTGATTTGTTTTAATCGGCCAATGTTTGCATGCTTGTCACCTCAAGACATAAGATGGTGAACATACCCTACCCCTAACCCTGAGCACCAGGCGTCGTCTTTGAGAGCAACTAGTCAATTATCTAACAGATAATTTCCAACATCTTTAAGAAACAGTTTCTAATTTTTCATTGTCCTTTTTAAAAAGAGAAATTAAAGCATTAATTATGAAGCAACACTAGAGAATAAATATATATCCAGTACATACTCAATGCTATATGTATTCAGTCAATCAAAGACCTCAGATGGATACATTCTCCTTATATAAAATGAGGTAGGCAGAGCTCAACTTACTACATTATATGTGATCTCCATGCAAAATAAATAAACTGTCACATTTAATCACAAACAGATTACTTGCAATAATCAATCTCAGATTTAAAAAAAAAAAACATTCTGGTCGAGTGATGATCGTGTTACTGAGCTGACGAATTGGGTGGAGGAAGTGAGTCGGGGGAGAGTCAGACAGGGAAATATGAGTTCTCAGTCAGCATGCTAATATTTCTTGTCTCCCTCCTAAACAGCATGATGGAGCCACTCTCATGGCTGGAGGCTGTTTATGTGTGATGCAACTGATTATCCTGCTCACTGGGGACTGCAGTCTGTGGCAATTTGTGAACAAAAACTCCACTGGGTGGAAATAAATTGATATTAATTGCTAATTTTAGCAGAGATTAGTAGACTGCCTCAACCAGAAACATGGATTTAAAATATATTGTGCCTGAAGAATGCATCTGAGATTGTGACTAGAGTGCAGAGGAACTTGGGGGAGTAGACTGATGGAATTTACTCAAGCTGGGGTGCTTAAAGTTAGGGTGAAAGGTCAAGTCTTTTGTTTGGTGCTTGGTTTTACCACTAAACCCACTTCACCTCTTTACCAATTCAATTCAGCTTTTGGAGTTTACCTCATGGGAAAATCCCAATACATACTGATAAAGACTCACTTAATAGAAAGTGGTACATATTAAGAAGGTTAGGAAATAAAGCTTAAAAAATAAAAAAAGACAATAAATAAATAAATACAAATATAAGGCTCTCTGTGACATTCAGATCATCCAAAGGTTATCCCTCTATCTTCTATCACTCCCTCTCCGCCTCCTCATCCCTCTGTCTAATACAAGGAAATCTCTATTTTCTGCCAGCATCCCCTGCTGCCAGCTCAGTTCATTCCCTACAGATGGGAGCTTCTGTCAGACAAGACACGGAGTCCAACACCGACTTTAAATTAACGAGGATATGTCGCCACATGTAGACTGCTAACAAAAGAAAGGTGATGTGGGCCTCTGTGTGCATGAGAGGACAACACCACAGGGTTCTGTGCTAACAGTAGCTGTGTAAAAATCCAAAAAGAGAAATGTGGTGTAAACATCTTTTGATACCTTTGTTTGGAGACAGTGACTCAGAACACCCTCAAGGAGTTGTCAGTATCTGCTGCCTGATATGTGTTTATAAGTGTGTGTGTTTGAACTTCTACATCTGTATGTTTTGAATAACAGAGGAAGGGACACGCAGCTCTCATAAAAGACGGAGAGTGAGTGAGTGAGTGTTTGTGTGTGTGTGTGTGTGTGTGTGTGTGTGTGTGTGTGTGTGTGTGTGTGTGTGTGTGTTCCAGCAAACAGCTGGAAAACTGCAGGTGCAAATCAGCTTTCCATCCGCTTCGCTGCTAATTAAGCAGCTTAATGGACAGAGGAAGGTCATTTTGAAGGTTAAATCTGAGTAGAAGAGAGACGCACACACAGCTTGTGCTTGAACCTCTTCCAGAGTTGCAGTATCTAATTTATAGATTGATATTCCCACAATTTAGTTGGATTGATTTTCCAGTGTACGCAATATCTCTCAAACACACCTTAACTTCTGTGCTGCAGCAGAACATCTCAGCAAATCATTTGTTCAGCTTCATCCAATCAGCATAGCCTACGAGGGGCTAAAAAAGGTTTTACGATATTGATGTTGATCTTGAGACAAAATGTCTAAAGGTGATGTAACAGAATAAGTGACGGGCTGTGCATATAAAAACGTGGAACTAGAGTATTTAGCAGCCACATAATCAGATAAGAGAGCCAGAGGCTTCTGGGAATAAAGGCACACCCAGACCTGCCCAGGAAGATTGGGGGTTTACAGCCCAACACTTCCCTTGTACAATGGGGAAAGAAGCATACTTAATTATCTCCCCACCACCAAGATCTAGGGAAAGTTAAGAGCCTTTGAGGCAGAGAAAAGGAAAAAGAACAATGTGTTAGTTACCAACCTTCAGGGAGGTTTGAGTCTTGGGCCTCCTTCTCAACTTTTCTGCCACATTGACTTTGTATATTTTGTGCGTAAGAGTGTGAGCGCCTGCATGATAAACCTGCATTCAAACCCATTCGCAAACTGTATTATCTCCACTGGAATTGACTGCAGCTGTCTTTTGTGTGCTGCAGGATAATCTGTCACACGGTACGTGGTGTGAGCTCTGGTGATTAATAAGATCAGCCAGTGACTTACTCACTCATTACCATAGCAAAAGCCACTGTAGTGTACTGCGGTAGTCATGTGAGACACACTCCAGACTCCCTAAGGTGATCCATCAGAGCTCATTGACCACTGCAGTACAATATCAGTCACACAGAGCCAGCTGCTAGAGGTCACACAGAAACAACAGAGGTTTCAGGGAAACAATGAGGCACTTGGAATTAGGGAGGAGGCAGGCACGTGTATGAACAGTAATTAAAGTTACATATATACATTCAAGGCCAAACATGAGCATGCAGCATCAAAAGGAAAGACAAACCTAGTGTGGGGCCAGAATTCAATTCATCTGCGACTTGAAAAGAACAAAGTGACTCCCTCAAATTGCCCCCAGACATGAACTAGCATGATAAAAGCTGTGCCTTCAAAATAAAATGACATGTGGCTGGTGAATGCAGCACTATCTGGGGTAGTAAGGCGAACAACCGAGTCTGGCTTTGTCCCATCAAGCACACAAACCACACACACACCTGCTAGGCTGGCACATTAACTGCTGCACAGGGGGGCCAAAAAGTCTGCATCCAGATGCTCTGTGGGTATAGATAGGTGTGTGTGTGTGTGTGTGTGTGTGTGTGTGTGTGTGTGTGTGTGTGTGTGTGTGTGTGTGTGTCCGCCCTTCTCCTAGCGCCACTCATCACTGTCACAGACATGCATTAATCCCTCTCTGCATTCTTCAGGAGCTCTGACGCCAGAGGGAGTTTGCCCTCATGGCCTCCCCCAGTGTGGGTGTAGAGCACCAGTTGCAGCCTCGGAGTCATATGTGCCCACAGCAAGAAGAAAACTTTATTTGAAACTTTGTGAGCACTGTGCGAGCTGACAGATCAGTAGCGTGACTTAAGCTCAGAACGTTCGAGGACAGGTTGACACTAATGGGTATGGTAATTTAAATGTTATCTCCCTATGCCAAGCCGAGCCATATGTTCATGGTAAACTAGTGCTCCAACTGGCAGTGTCTCTCCTTTTATCGTCAATTAAGGGCCAAAGTGTAGATCACAGTCAGGCCAAATAGAACATGAATCATCCAGCCAGCTTTGATCAAATTCATTAACATTTCTCTTTATCATGTGGGTTACAGGACCGTCTGACCTGGAAAATCAAACAATGAATACAATAAGTAGGTGAGAAATTAAGCAAAGACAGTAGTTGTTGGTGGTAGCTCAGCACTCGCACCACCGTTTATAGCCTTAAAAGTGACAAACTGACAGGTGAAAGCAGTGATGACGATTTAAGTCTATTAAAGGTGGTTAGACTAGCCTGGGCATGTCTGGTTGCTTGGTTGCTTTGCTCACTGTGAGAGGCCATTACATGAGGCAGTTAGTGTGCATTAAAACCTTTCTTCTACCACAGTGACAGGTCCAAAAGATTGCTTCTGTTAAGTGCTCAGAGGTTACCTAGTGAGAACTCTACTGCCTTCATCTAAACCTGACAGATCCGTCTATACAGGACAAAAGTGGCCATTTTAGCATAACGTAATTAAGTGCCAATCAACTTTTTTTCATGCAGTGATGTTCTGTTCTTAATGCACCAGAGCTGATCCCATTATTTTCGGCCTTGTTTATAAACCCTGACACTTAAAGAAATGCAACTACAAACAAGCAGGATAATCCCTCTCTGGCATAATGGAGGATTAACTTAAACAAATTTCAGGACTGCATCGCTCATTACAGTTGACCCTTTTTTGCATCAGCAAATCCAGACAACACATCACATGCATTAGACAACGCTGGACCGCAATTTCTGTTTAAAAGAGAAGCGACTGCGATGATTCACCAGATAGGCTTTAGTATTCTCACCACACTCTCGAGCCTGTGCGAGACAAGCATATATCTTTGTGTCTAGCTCAGCTGAGTGGAGCCGGGCAGTCGGCTGTAGATGGTAGGATAAAGTGGTGGGGTTGTAAGCATCAGGTCGTGGACCTACATCAGAGCCCTGTAAACACAGGACCACAGCCTGGAGAGCTAAATAAACCATCCATCAAATGAAATCAATTCTGTTTACATGTGTTTTGCTGTGCTTCTAAGTATGCATATTTATGCACATCCAGCATATAAATGTCCTTAAACACACATGTCTAATAAGGAAACACACTCAGCTCTGAGATATGTTCTGTAAATCTTCTATCGTCTGATGTAAGACTGCTTACAGCTACTGGCTCTCAACAGAACAGGGAGAATAAACTAATATTCTTTGCTCAGCTTGGTGTTGATCAGAGATGAATTCTCAAAGCAATAAACAGGTAATGAAATGAGACCAGCTCAATGTTAAATATTACATTTACAGGAAATCGTTAACCAAAACATCTAGTTTTACTGCAATTTTAAGCCCAGTTTGCCATAACATACAGTATTTGTAACCAAGCAGACTTACACTTAATGTAAGACAAGAGAAATCTGAGCTTGACTGACAGTACCCTGAAAGCACTGCTGACAGATGAGGCAGATGGTAAAGAGCCAGGCACAAACACACACACACAGTCAGAGGCCACATTATTATTTGTATATTCGTGTCATTGGATTAAAGCTAATCGCATCAATGTTGACAGACTTAATTTTCTTACACACCTGGGTGAATAAAAACTAGGAGTGAACGTTAGCTCCGAGCAGTGGTGAAGTGTGCATGCACGGACTCTAAAAAGGAGCCCAAATGGCAAAAGCCAGATTAGATTTCCCAGCTGAAATATCACAAGAAATTAGCTGGGAGCAGTTATCGACCTATAATCCAGAACAGGTGCCTGACAAAGCACTCAAGCAGCACTGTGTTTAACTAGCAAAGTTAAATAAATGCAACAACAAAGACTGACCTGAAAACACAGAAACCAGTTTATCTAGTCACGCGAACGCAGGACCGCCTGAGCTAATTTTGTTGTTGCAAAGAAGTCACAGACAAATCTTTGAAATACAAACTCCTTTTGTCATGTTCTGCAAATCCTTTTCACTAAAGAATGTGGTTGATAAAGACTGAAACACAGCAACAAGCCAATGCAAGCAACACATAGCGCCTCATCTAAGAGCATGGCAAGATTCGGCTAAGCGCTAGCAGCTGTGCCACATGTGCACCACTTTTACCAACGTGATTAAATTAAGGCCCCCGCCATACTCATTATTATCCCATCCATATAACAAGGCTGAAGAATGCTGATGAGGACTATGCTCATTTTGTAGTCGTCATGCACAGCGCCCAGGAAGAAACAAGTTCTTTCGCACTATTACAGGCAGTAAATCAGCAGCATATTCTCGCTGACAGGCTTTCTTTTGTGACTCTGAAAAATGATGTGCCAGTCCTTAATTTTTATTCTGCAAAATAAATTCCCCCAACCAACTGAATTACTGCTCCCCAGAAGAAGTGGCAGCCTGGTGATGTCCCACAGGACAGGCGAGAGGAATGGACGGACAGATGTTCGGACCAGCAGAGGTCACGGAGGGTCAAGCTGTTCCATTATGAGAGCACAAGGGTGGTATTTATTCATTGCCTTCTCCTCCTAAGCAAGGGTGGAGTTAAAGGGAATGGAGATGGATACTTAACCCTTGAGGCAAATGTGCGACTACAAACTGTCCACTGTTTCTCTACTTATGGATGAAGATACAGCAACTGTTTCATAAACTGAGAGGAAGGTACTAACAAAAAAAGACATAGATACTGGAGAAAACCAGAAACACACAGATTATGTGACTACTAAACGATCAAGAGAAAGCTCTGCCACACAGGCTGGATAAAACCAGAAAAGAATAGGGGACGGTTATAGTGAAATACACAATGCCAAGAGTCACACACTGCAACCCTCTTTAAGTTACAAAAATGACCACAGAGGTGGTTTAACCTGATCCGACTTGTCTGCAGTCTGTTTTGTCTCAGACTACATCAAAGTGGCTCTGCACACAGCATGTAGAAGACAACGCTGAGTGTTTAATATTTTTCATGCTATGTGAGAGTGTATGCTGTGTGCTGGCTGCAAGGCTGGCCTTGGGCTCCTGTGGCTAGCCAAAGTCTAATGCACATCTTGCCAAAACAGAACAAAAAAATTTACGATGATGATATGGATGTTGTTAAAATTTTGGAAAGAGTGAGTGCAGTCCTCCAGCTTGTTAATATACTTGCTTAGAAAAAAAAGCCTGTGGCACTGTATGATAGTATGAGAAGCATAAGCAGCAGCATGTCTAGGACCAAACATGAATACTTGCTACTCACAGACAGTCTGCCTTACACTTACACACACACTTAAGGTCCACACTTAAGTGTTGTGCATGCTGATCAACAAAGGTTGAAATGTGTCTTAGTTATAAATCTCATCATCTACAGGACAAAATGCAAATATGACTCACACATCTTGACAAAGGAAGAATTGATACATGAAGCTAATAACACAACATGACTATGTACATACAGCTTTTACTCAGCTTCTTGAACTGTAACAGTCATCTTAATAGTCAGGAAACCCCAGTTCCTGGCATTGTTACTATTCATTTAAGCTTGAACATGCCAGTATGGACCTATGCACCGCAGATTATGCTATTAGCATTAAAAAGTTTCCAGTGAGGCCAATGTCTCTGCGTGAGTAGACCACAGGGTATGCAGCTGGAGACAAAACCACATACTCACACACAAAATTACCACTCAGGAGCAGGAAGAATGCCTAAAGAGACAGTTTTCGGGGAAATTTTTTTTTTTTTTTAAAGTATCACGGTTTTTTATTCCTTCTGTTACAGTTAAGCAGTTATGTTCTGCCGGGCAGAAACACTGATGAAAACTGTCACACTGTACATCCCAGAGCCAGAGCATAGACACCTGAGGCAAACTAAGTGAAGCTTAGTTGTTTGTGTTGAGAGAGAAGATGGATTGCAGTAACCTCGACACCAAAGCGTATCCAGTGAATGTTAGTGGGATGACTGACACAACATCAGCCCCCTATTAGTCACCAGTCAGGGCGTGCTCCTTGGATCACTAACCTCATGAGACTGTGAATAAATGATTTCACTCTCCAAAGGGGAAATGATTTATAATGAATGACTTCACCGCTGTACACATTCACTTTACACCAGATCTAGTCACATGCAAGACGAATATCAATGAGGATATGAAAGGCTGGTTGCTGGTGAGTAGAAAATGCAACATCTCTGAGAAATCTCTGAAAAGGGTGTTTTCTTTTTCTTTGATATGCTCAAAGAAAAGTTCCAACCAGCACAGGAGATGGAGATCAAAACTTTCACCCTGTCAAAGCCAACAGACAGTTCACACACATCTACTCCATCGAGCATTGTAAAAGCTTTGAGAGTTATGCCACTTAACATAAACGCCTTGTTAATCAGCTAGAAAGAATTCAAACAGAAGAGCAACACGTGTGCTGCAGTAGCCACACATACTTAAGTAGTGATTTTTTCATACACACACAAGTTGTGTTGCACACAGATTACGCACATCCCATTGTAGTTGTGAGTCGGTTGTTGTTTTTTCACCACAAATACAGTCTAAACTGTAGACACTGTACGCTTACATGTTATCCAAATCCAGATCCATCTGGAAAAGTCAACAATGGTCTGTTGAGTGGGTCAAACTAGCTACTGCGTCAGCCATGGCATAAACTCTCATGACTCACGGCAAAGACACAGACAGACGCCTGATCACTGTGCAGCAACCCCTGTAAACTGATTTAACACATTTCTTAGACCAAATAATAGTGCTTGGACAGAACCACCAATACCAGATCAGTCTATAAACCAAGTAGTTCAATTTTTTTGGCTCAAGCACCTTTAATAATGTTCGAGGATCGAGCTGCAGACAAATTAGGAGCCAGCTTCTCCAATGACAGTTGAATGTCAAATACCATTAATAGTGTCTGGCATCCCCATCCACACACACACACACACACGCCTGATGTGTTTACAGCAGCTTGGTGAACTGGCTACCCTCTATCTCTTCTCTAATATCACAACATAAGGTCTGAAGATTCGTTTACATGCCACTGAGCCTCTGTGAGTGGCAAGGTTTAATAATCATTTGACATGGCTGTGAACCCGCTCAGGCCCGCCTGTTAAAACTTTTAAAAAAGCAGCATTTACGAGAGCCTGCTGGCATCTGCTTTGGCACCAGTAGAGAAGGGACTGTATTAATACTGCAGAAGTGTCCCAGGTTGCAACGAGATGAGTAGAGACCCGCACACATACATAATCTGCTTGACTTGGCATCAACACATTAAGAAATCTGCTAGCTGACCTTTTGCTGCTTTGCTGATTGGGAACTTGTTAGATAGGAGTGATTCATTTTAGTCCAGAAAGTCCTTTGCACCTGTGCCCATCGACTGTGAAAACTACCCATGACATGGATCATGCTGCAGGGGTTCACAGAGAGCTCGACAGCCAGTGTGAATTTTAGTCCCCCACTGGGCCACAGAGTGAACTTTGAGTTAAGTGGAGATCATGTCTTGGCACTAGCAGAGCATAGAAAAAGTGGAGCTGGAAGTTTCTGGAAGACAGGTCCACCCTAGTCAACTGTAGTGAGAAATGAGGAAAAGCTATTCAATCTTTAGGCATTCAGAGGATGCTGTAAAAATAATCAAGCCCACACACAGGCTCGAATACTGCCGTGTGGCTATTACACCGCTCAGCTACGATATGATGGGTATTTTACATCATTTTGCTCCTATTTCACAGAGGTGGAAATAAGAATAGATTAAACTGATAAAATGCCCATACACCAACCGTTTCTGTGTTTTTATCTTGACACGCTTTGCAGTAAGTTCCTTCAGTCACACATCCTTTTCCTTCGGACAGCCATCAGCCAAATCTGCCTTGACGTTGATATCACCCCAGGAAACAGGTTATTTGGATACATTTACCTCCTTAGAGAGAATGATTTTGAAGAAAGCTTTAATTGAGCGTGTACACAGAGTGGATGCCAGGATTGCCGGTGACCTAAACCAATCAGGACCCTGTTACTGTTTACCCTGGCCTTACGCCCAATGACTGAAACAACATGACAAAGCCAGGAGACTGAGAAGTGGAGAAAAGAGCTTATCTTGCTCACAGATCAAACCACCAACTGAAAAAGCAGGGAGGGGGCTTGACGGGGAGAGGAGTGCTAATGAGCCTGAAAATGTTCCTCAACATAACACGAATACATCGTCTGCCAAAGATCCTCCAAAGCACTTTATGTCCGTCACAAAGCCCAGGAAACAGTGAAGATAAGGGCATGGCACGTTCCACACAGTTCAGTGGAGCGAGCTACTGAGTAAGCAAAAGAAGGGAAACAACATCAATATCTTGTATGGCTGCTGAGTTATGCTAATTTTCTGCTGCAATGACTGATATATGGCTCCTAGAAGTAGACCGTGATGAATGGAATATTGGATACAACTGAGTCCAGGTGTGGTCAGTGATGGATTCGTGTACATCATAACGCTCTTTTTCATTTGCTCTTTACACCTTTGTGGTCCTCAGATTTATGTTTTATTCATTAGAATCATACTGTGAGAAACTGATCTGTACACCATAACGACACATTATGTACCCATAAAGTCACATCTCTCTATCGCAGACAATTAATACCACATACAGCTTTGATTGTTGATTGTAATGATTACTGGTCTTAACGCCAGCTTTTAGTACAGTTAGTTCACTAGCTCCAGAGACTACTGGTCATGTGCGACCAGCAAACTCTTTTAATGCCAAATATAATCTAAACCACAGCAGTAAGAAATAGAAGCATGTAAGTCACTATTATGCTTGCCTGACTGGAGTGTCTACACTGAGTCAGAGTCAGTCTGGAACATGTTAGCAGCTCAACCACCTACCTACCTAGTAGGTCCTGTAGAAAATACATTATAAGAGGGTGGGACCTTGAGGTTTAATCAAAAACAAAAAAGTCTCCACCCACTGATGAGCAGGTGGGATGTGTTGGAGTAAATGTGTACACAGAATTGCCTCAATCCATCATAGCAGACAAAAGAATACACATGGCGCCAACTGAGCATCCCAGGACCGAGCACTTTGGCCTATGTTTTCCAGCTGTGTTTGCCTTTCCAATAGGGCACAGATCGTAAGTGAGGCCTAATGGTTAACTGGACCAAGGTGGGGCAGATCAATCACAATTTCTATTGTTGTAAGGACTGGCCAGTAGGGCAGGCTTAGAGTCAACGAGTGGGGGTGAAGAACAAAATAGGGCGGGGTATTTCCACACAAACAGGGATAGTGATGGTGCCAACGCGTTTTAAGAAACACAACTATGATGCACACATACACTTCAGTTTACGTGGCAGAGACGTGATGTAACTTGACTGTTCCTAGCTTTTAATTTATAAATCATAAAAGGCACAAAATGCATTTTACACTCAGCAATAATGTGCTGAAAGACATAAAGGTCATAAAGGATCACTGGGTGATACTATGGGTTCCCCATAGCAGTCAGATTATTAAGATATCAAGTTTTATATCAATAACGTGTGTGCACAGTGCTCTGTCATCTCTTCATCCTTTTGTTCATTAATTTTGATCAAACTATGTCTTGTGCATCCACAGTTTGTAAATCACAATCAATTTCACAGTGCTGAGACAGCACCTTTTCCAGACTGAAATATTGTCCGTTTTCTCGTAAGCTTTCAGGAATTATACGCACCACTACTCAATTGCTACCCTGGGGGCTTTTTGCTTCATATACACCAATTGCCGTCTGATTTATATGATCATCAATAAAAAAATGGTAATGGCATGTCATGCAGTTATTTCTGTGAGGTTAATGAAATTCTGAATCACAGGTGAGGTTGTCGGGCACTTTAAGAGCCTACTCGTTCCCTTCTTCACCTACACCCCAATTATCTGCAAAGGTAAAACTTAATCGGGCACCTCATTTGACACTTTGCTAAAGCTCCTGCCACCATTTTATCTTCATTTTCTTTGCAAACCTCACATGCAATTCTTTAGCAGGTGACCCAGAAGGAGAGCAATTAAATTTAGACTTGCATTAATCTCGTGAAGATGTGGCTGTTAAGATGAACATGAATGGGTGCACTGGTTCAGCTGGACGGACACCTGGTTGATCCCCTAAGCTGGATGGCAGGTTTTTGTTTGCGCAGCAGAGCAGGGGATCTTGTGTCGAAGCAGAAACACAAAGTGCATGTGACTGAACAAATCTCCCAGAGTGGATCGGGGTGTGTTGTAGCCACAGCAAAACAAGTTATATTAAGAATCACTGAATTATGCAGAACACAATGTACAACGCACTCCTTTTTACTGATTTTTACCCTTTTATCATTCAGCTAAGTTGGTTGTGTTGGTCTTAGTTCTTTCACCTGTAGTTGTGTGCACCCGTAAAGGGTCAGAGTCTTTTGGATGGTGTCTTGGTTATTGTGGTAGTACATGACAACTCTTGGCCAAGATGCTGTCAACACCAGCATTTAGTTCACCCGCTTTTTATAGCAAACACTCCAGACACTGCTGCCCATGTGCTACCAGCAAACACTTTGAAAGCCAAATATAATCTGAACCACAGCAGTAAGAAATAGAAGCATGCAAGCCACTGTTATGCACGCCTGACTGGACGGTCTATACTGAGACAGAAGCCTTGAAAGGGCACTTCACTGTAATCGAGTAGTGAATATGGTGTGAAATAGAAGAGTAAATGTTTTTGTTGATTTCAGTTTGATCCAGATTGTCTAGAAAATGTACCGGCCACGTGCTGCCTCTGTGATTTCCCCCAGCTGCACCTCTCTACCTAGACACTGTAAGTCCTTCATCCCCGTGTGACAATAAGCACAGATGTTACCCATGCCTGATAAGTCACATGCACGCCACCTTATATGGAGAAAAATGTGCCGGGAAGAAGACATGAAACATTGGTGTTTCTCGGCCAGTGTGCTAGCACTTTAAAATTAATGACGATGGGCACTCAAACACAGCCAGTGGAGAAGAGAACGAGTCCAAGTTTTTCACTGCTCTGTGAAGGTCTCTGTCCACACACAGCATAACAGTATCAAGTATGATAAGAGTCGATTTTCCACAACAGACTGCTGGTGTTTGCATAACTCCACACAGTTACACAGAGCAATTTAACTAACTAAAACAGTTCACAAGGGAAGTTCCTGTGGTTATTATGTCACGGTTTCATGATGTTATTCAGTCCTACAACTTAAATTAGACAGGCGATGAGCTGTAGGTGCATGTGAAGCAACTGTGTGCCACCCAGAGAGGAGCAGCATTGCAGTTCCCTTTTGTCACTGGTAAACAACCAACAGTCCTGCCAGCAGAAAGACATAACATGCAACTTGTGTAACAAAAGGGAAAGAGTGAACAGACAAAATGATAACATTTCCCACTAAATTATGGGTCCAGCTCAGTAATTATCACTCTGGTTTAAGACCCCGTCCCAAACTGGAGAAAAACAGAATAGTAAAAATATAATGTTCCTCATGTTAGAGGAGTTATTTGCCACAGAAATGTGAACCGCCAAGACCAAAATATGCATATGGTGCCACAGCTTCTGACCCAGTGATTTTGTTACTGATGTGTAGAAGAAGGAACAGGGGTTACACATGACAAAAACGGCAATTATCTAAGTAAATAACCATTTCTGTTTAGTCCATTAAACAGGCAAGAGGGCTGAAAGGCCTGCGAAAATATAAACTGATCACACAGCGTGTTCCCCCTCCAGAAACATCAACAGAAGTCATTCGTAAGTGCCTTTTCTCTTGCCTTGTCATAGGCTGAACCTAACTGCTGGTTGAATAATAAATGGTTGAATGAATAAGATTGAACTTCTTCACTAAGATACATCTGCAAGAATACTGGTGAGAGTCCAGACTCCAGCCTAGCTTCTTGAAGTCGAACACTGGCATGTGTGTTCATTACTATAATCCTCAGCATGCAATGGTAGCAGGACAGTCAGACTGACACCTTCTTGTGTGGTTTTCCATGACAGAGCGATCACCGTGCCTGGCCCCTTCCTCCTGCTCCATTGCTCTGTTTGCTCTGGGCAGGTCCTTCACTTCAGGGGTCCCGGGTTCCTTTTGTGGCCTCTGCATGTGGCTAGAGAGCCCTTCCACCGCAGCACACGGCCAAACAACAATACAAATGGAGGGTAAATCACATCCAAACACAACAGCAGAATGCTCTTTGGCTTAAAGTGGAACGACCAATGCTCCCAATTTCTCAGTACATAAATCAGAAGGAAGAAAGAGAAGCAATAAGCTGGATCTTTAAGAGAGTCACGGCTACATGCTGAACGACTGGACACACAGTGATCTATTGTGTTGAGAAAATGAAAATGAAAATACCTTTGGTTTAGAGTTGTAATTAATTTCCAAGGCTGTGCATGCTGCCAGGATGTTACTTATTTTATTTATCATATAAAAGTGCAACAAAAAATAAATAAAGATTTCATAATAGTTGAGAAGGAACATCACTACTCATAATGGCAGTTTTCATTAAAGATGACTATAAATTTGAGAGGAGAGGCTCTGTCTTTTGAGGACACATTACAATCTACTTTGTTGTTATTTTACACAGTGCTCCACGCTGTACTCGTCTTTCACTGTGAAACGAATTAAATCGCTGTCAACCATTATGTTTTTGCAGGAAGATTTTTTCAGCTGCTGCAGCGACGAGTCACTGATGATTTCAATCCACATTCAACACACAAACTTTTTCTTCCCCCCACAAACTTCAGTGTTAACATACTGATGCGTCGCGCTGGAGCGCGCACACACACAAATGAACCAAGTCCAATAAGCCAGCGTGACTGTAGTTTAAGTTTGCCTACAACTTACCGGCTGATGTGTCCTCTACTAGACATATTTCTCACAATGAGCGCGCTTTCCTCCTCGCTGCCGCCAAATATAACAGCGATGCATTTAACAGAAACATAGAAATCGCCTTTTCTCGGAGCGTACTTCCACCATTCCTCTGTTTCCACAGCAAACGTTCCTGGGACGGAGCGCCAAGAGACTGCGGACTCCTCCCAGACAATGTGGGGTTAAACCCCTCCTTCCCACGGACACCGAGAGGGGGGGGTGGCCGTGTGCTTCAACACCGAAAAGTTTATCTCAGTGCATGATAAAAACGGGGTTAAAGCAGAGGTTCCCAAACATTGGTTCGGGGAACTTCGTGGGCCGCTCATAGACATGTACGGGTCCTTAGCGAAACGAAATTATAGTTTAATAAGACAACAGTGTGACTTAAACACTCACCCCACCCGTTTAACACACACAGTGCAGCCTGTACTTCAATGGGACGAGTCTGCTCCTCAGCCTGGAAATAGCTGTTTACTGTCTTCTGTGATTTTAAAGCAGCTTTGCTGGTAGATGCAAAAAAAAAACTTCTTATGTCATCAGGGTTTTTTATGCTTGGACTTGAGACTCATAAACGCCTTCTTTATAAATTGGAGGTGCAGGTTTGCAATAAAATGAACTGACAGTATCACATAATTGCAGCTATCAGGACTGCATTATGGGAAATGTAGGATCCACTGGTCTCAGAGCTCAGGTGAACCCAGAACTAGAAGGTTGTGTTCCAGAAGTAAGAAAACGCCTTTTTCAGCAGAATGTCGTTTAACATGATGCCATGTGTCATGTGACACACACACAAATGTTGTTTATTCAATAATTCAATATATTTACTTCAAATATTTTAACAATCTCTGAGGGGAACAAGGTGAGAATATTTTGCATAACAACGCTGTCGTTCACATGGACTAATGAACTGATAAGCGAGGTGATGACACGCAAAGAGGACGCTCATTGTTTTTCTTTGACCTAAAGTATTTAGTCCTCCATTTCATTTTCTCTCACCTTTTGCAGCCATCTCCATTAAAATGCCTCCACACCCTGATAACAGAGCTAGGATGACCAGGCTTCCTTCCTGCAATCTCCTTTGCAACGCTCATAAACCTTGTGTTTTGTAATGTGGCTCTTTGACCAGGCGTGTCGGCTTGGCGGCTTGGCTAGACCCATCTCATCTGCATATCAGTCTCTTTACAGGTGCTACAGAGGGAGCCCAAATGATGATGCCTATCTCTCTGCAGCTCATTGTACAAGCAGATACTGTAATTCTCTGCTCCTTTCATCACAGACCAATCACTATCTGTCCACACAACAAGCAGCCTCTCAATCTACCTCAGGTTTGTATATAGCCAAGGGCAGCATATTGTTATGAAATCAATATAACATCATTATGCATCTTCAGGGATGTCAAGGGATTATGCAAACAAGTTCACTTGTGAGATGACGTGAATCGTTATAAATTGAAATGTTCTAATAAAGCATGTCATCATTCATTGAGGTAATTAAAAACTTTCTGTTTGTCTAGAAGTACGGCTACGTTGAACCACAATTACTGCAGTGAATCACAGGGAAAATGTCATCAGTCTTACCAAGGATGTGCTACACATCCCCACCCAGTATGTAATGTAAGCAGTGCAGCGTTCTGAATATATTCCTGCCACATAAAGGGCTCTGTGTGACACTTATCAGGAGCTCCGGTCACTTGACATCTCATTAAATATATTTGGCTCTGACGGACATCCTGCCACCTATTAGCCTCTCTGTCTCTGTCTGTCTGTCTCACACACAGACACAGCTGACTGGGCTTTTTCCACACATTTGCTAAGGACTGGTAGAGAAACAGTTATAGCTGAAATATTATACGGCTTTCAAACATAGGACAGGGAGACTCATGCAGCATTTTCTTTTTTTGCTGTTGACACAAAATAAATCCTCTGCTGATAGGCAAGAAGGTCTGAGCTCACACATAGGAACGTGCACATATCAACACCTCAGCATCTTCTTCCTCTCATAAATGAAGCCTCTCAGCACGCCTGATCCGGCCATGAGGGTCGACATGGTAATTGTATGTGTATGTGAGTGCATGTGTGATAAGAGAAGGGGGACAGAAGATCCCCTGATGATTTTTCTCACTCTTCTCAATGCTGCCCATTATACAGTGCGATCCAGCCATTATTACCACTATATGAGGTGCTGAGCTGTGAGGGCTGGATTGTTCAGTGTCCACATGTAATTGCCCCACTCATTTGTCATGTAGCTTTTAATGGTTCACTGTGTCTGGGAGAAAATTGTCTCATACAGTTGTACACGAGGCTCGCAGGCTGGTGTGCAGAAGGTGTTTTGTGGTTGTCTGGAGGCGAAGATGTTTATTTTTTGTGAGAAAAAAGAAGGAGTTGTCATAAGGTGTGTGCGCGTGTGTGTATGAGGCAGACAGAGGGAGAGTTATAATCAGACATTCTCACACCACACCCTGAAACAACTCCTTTCTTGTTTCTAAATACAGCAGCCGACTATAAAGCGTCCACAACCACAAAAAGACCAGTTCACACAATAGACACAGAAACCTTTACACGGGAATGGCGATAGAAGGGCACGGCCGAAGATAAGATATGAAAAAGCCAGGCCATTTTGGAACAGCTTTTAATTGAACACGACAGGTCTGATCCAAGTGATAGCTCACAGACTCCTGAGGGCTTAACTAATGAGAAATCAATGATGACAACGAGTGAACTGTGTGTCACAGCAGCCAGACTCTCACACCAGTGTTATTCAGCTTTTAAGGAACAGACTAAGCATTAAACATCTGGCTTTACCCTCCTGTACATGTGAATTCATTAGTATTAGATAAAAAAAACATCTGTCCTATCACTGTAACTCCGTCAAAATGACTCAACAGAAACATCACCTACAGTTTCATTTTGTGCCGCAGCAGCAGTGGAAGGTGATGGCTGATGGAGGCGGTAGATGCTTGACAGAAAAGTGAGAATATATAAGCCTATATATATATATATATATATGAACGTACTGGAGTGGAAAACCACATATATGATGGATCTGCACCACACGTGTTGTATCATCTGTCTGTCTGACTGCCTGTCTGCCACACTGATATGTGACTAGTGAGAGAAGAGGGAGAGCAGCTCAGTGCAGGGGAAGGGGGGCGGGGGGCATAGATGTGCCCGAGCTGTTGATTACTTGAGTTCTAGGTGTAGAAACTATCACGAGGGTGTGACAGAGTGAAGAGCTGAATTAGGTTTTTGTGTGCCTGCATGTGGAGAAAAGGTTGAGATGGCCATTTAATGAATGTGAGGAAGTGACTGTAAGGCAAAGACAGAGCTAGAAAATACTCAGACAAAGGAGGCTGCTACTGCAGAACGGACTGCAAGGCTTGTCATTAACAAGTATTCACCTATTTCCTGTTTGTGGCTGATTGTCTGTTTGTATCTACTTGCAATAATTGTTCTCTGGCAACTGAGTCATTGCAACAGACTGACAACACAGCAACAGACTGTTGTTCTATACTTCAAAACAGATAAGAAAATAATAAAAGGCCTTTGGTTGTGGTTGAAACCTAAAAACATATGCAACCTGTGGGAGGGGCTCAGTTCAAGGGGTCACAGCACACAAGCCGGGTTGTGCATTTCTTATGTCATATCGGTTGTGTACACAAGAACAGACGAAGACGAGTGAAAGCTGAAAGTTGTTGAATCAGTAAACACAACTTTCTTTTTATTCATTCAGTGTATAAAACAAACATCAGAATATGTTCACTTTACTGCAGTATATGCAGTTTACAGTACAGCAGATCAGCTTTGTGGATACATACCGTCTAAGGATCTGTTGTGTGAAATAGTGAAATCTGCTCTATAGTTTGAACAAATAGGCTACAGCGCTACACAAACCATAGTCTACGAGCAGTCTTATCTTTATCCATTTAAGCCCCTGTTTTTTATCTACACTGAGTCTCTACCTTTTACCTCTCAGGCAACATGAACCACATACAGCAATTTACTTAAAAATATTCCACTGCCTAGATTTTCTCTCTGGTTTATTACAGTGAGCAACTGGGCACCGACTGACGAGAAAATTGCTTGTCTTCCCATCAGGCAGTGTCAAGTCTGGCACACGGCTGCACTGTACCATGTCCAAACATGGAGAGAGAAAATATGATTGATGAGCCGACTGTAGACATGGAGGCAGCATGACATCAGACCTCAACCTAAAAATTCATCCAAGAAAACACAAGTGCCCATTTTTACATCTCTTTTGACCGAATGTAGGGCAGATTTGACAATGACAAAGTTGCCAAAGTAGCCAAATATATTCCACATGAGAAACTAAAGGATATAAATGATTGAGAGACTGCGGGGAGATCACTTTATGAAAGAAAGATCAGGAGTGGACAAGCCTTGTCTTTTATAGACTCACTGAAAGAGAATAAGGAAACAGTCTTTAGCTCTGGGCTGGCGTGACAGTTTAAGCTGCTGCAAATCTCTTTACTCCTGGTTGAATGACTACAACCACAACCCTGCAGCCAGAGGCCAATGGAAAGGACCCAAGAGCAAACGCAGGGACATTTGATTTAGTTATCATAAGCTTAAATAAAGTAAAATAAGAAAAACGTATTAGAAGCCAACAAACATACATTAAAATTCAAAATATCTATTCAGTAAAAACGGTAAAGGCTGACTCCAATGAGCTGCAAATGCAATAATTCACTCTGAAGTGTAATGTGATTTGTATTGAGCTGCGCTGTGGCTAAATTCTGCTCACTCTAATTCAATGAGGGCAACAGACAAACTGAAAACAAGTTAGACCATTTAGAGACAAACAAAGTTGGGAAGACTGGGAATGACAGATGTGTTAATTACATACTTTAATTGCTACAGCGTTCACCCGCACAGCGAGTTTTTCACTAACTAACGTAGCTGTGACTGTGATATTGCTGGCCTTCATGGATTCCCAGCATTGCTTTACTGAAAGTGTTACAAACAAATGGACTCTTACTGCTCAATTAGGACTGTGATTGTCCCTACGCCGAACCCACAGACACAACATTCCCACACCCATTACCTCCTCGCTCCCCACTGAGAAGCACTTTCACACCCATGTGAAGGAAGTAGCGCAGAGGGCTGTTAAAATTACCTTGTTAAAATCTGCTCATTTCACTTTCTTAATTAGAAACACTCTGGGTCTTTCCCACAAAATCATCACCTACCAGCAAGACAGACGCAGCGTAAGAGGAAGCACCAAGTCCAAAACAAGGGGGGTTGTGTCTCTGGCAGGTCAGGTTTTAAACAAAGTAGGAAATGAATGACCCGGAGCTGTTAATGGAAAGCTGATACGTATCCCCACCAAACTGTCTGGACTGGTTTGTTAACAAGCCACGTGGAGGCGTGCATGGCAACAATGGATTAACTTGTGTGCTTGTAAGCTTATATTTCCGAGTTTGTGTTTGTGTCTTAGGCTCATAGGCAGTTTTTAGCGTTTCCTTGGGAATACGCCAGTCTACAACAATTTCCCCAAGGGGATCATGAAAGTATGTCATTACCATACTAGCTACACTGTAACACAAGAACGAAAAGTTTCCCATATGTTCTACATGCATCATCAGCAGATGATGATGTTAACTTGCTATAAGGTGCAAAAGCGAAACATTCAAAATTCAGCCAAATTGTTCAACATAGAGCTAAAGTGAAATGAATGAGCTGGCTGGCTACAGCTGATGAAAGCAGTCATGACTCCCACGGTTATATAGAAATGAGACATTTGTTTTTCTCCACCTCTGTCTGGAATAAAAAAGTGTTACATCCACTTCAAAAGGTGTAAACTCTGGACTATCGATGTGTGTTTGCATGGGAGACCTGTGAACAAAAGAAATACATTCAACACATTTCCATTTTGTTGCAGCAGGTCTCTTGGTATTTGTCTTCTCCACATGTGTCTGTGTGCGTGTTCACCTATTAGCCTATTTAGCTAATAATAGCTAATGGATGTGTGCAAGTGAGACTCTTTTCATTTGGGCTGTGAAATAGGATTAGTTCTCCTGTGTTGTGTGATGCATGTGTGGGTGTGCGCATGCGCGCTCGGTTTGACAGCAAAGTGTGAATATGTGACTGTTAGGTCTCCTTGAAGGGGACGGAGCATTTTCCACTAATCAGAAGACGGCGTGGGAGTGTGGTTTGCATGTAGTCTACAGGCACAAATCACAAAACACTGAAAACCCGGTGTATTATATGAACTTGTTGTTTCATCTTGTGCTGCTGCTACACAAACACTGAAATGCGAGTAACAGGATTTAATGTTGTTTAAATCTGGTGATTTCTGAGGTCATGGGAATCATCCTGGTGTCAATTTGTTTCACTGTGCATATAAAGTCAGAGATATTACTATACATTACTGGATTATCAGCGAGACAAAGGGGCCAATTGCTGCATAGTCACAGAACTTCAGTGGCTTTGAAGAATTTTTAATGTACCCTTTTATCACTTTAGCATAAATTACAATGTGCCAACTCAATGTGCACAGCTGTGATACTAAATGGAAATATATATTTTCCGTGCAGATAAGTCTGGTAGTCTGCGTGGATGGAAATATTGTACATTTTAGAAGCATCTTTGCCTTATTTTCAAAGAGGTTAAACTGAACGGCAGATAATTATGTAGTTACTGAACTGAAACAAGTCAGTGCAGGCGACATTAGCCATGTCAGGCTAATATAAAATTATAAAGACGTATGAATCCACATCAAATATAATGAAAACCACAAAGCATTTATTAAAAAGTATTTTACAGCTGACACACACCACTAATTGGTACATCGGTTCCTTTGCCTGTGTGGCTGACCTTGTAATTATGATGATGTGATGTGAAGATAAAGTGATGAAAGTTGTTTTACTTTCGATGAAATGTTTCCGTTATTTTGTCCAGCGCTCGTGTTTCCCGTAATCTCACTCTTCACTCCTCTCTGATTACCTCTGGCTACAAAACGACAGAAAATGCATTGTAATAAAGGGGAAATACCCATTAACTTGGACTTAAAAGTCTCTTCACCAGATCAAACACGTCTTGTCTTCCTCTTTTTCCCCTATTTTCACCCCACAATCTCCACCCTCTGACATCCTGCCAGGTGGATCCAGTGTCTTTTACAATCTCAGCCTCCCCTTGGCCCACCCTGATCCTCCCTAACATGGCAACTCTTAAGCTCGAGATGATTGTTGCTCATGTTCCTTATTTTCTCTCTGGTGTCCCGCGTGATTTTAAGGACAAATAGGCAAAGAGTGAGAGGGTGGGAGAGAAAGAAAGAAGATACAAAGAGGGTAAGGGTGGAGGCAGACTGTCTCCTCACTCATTAGCTATGATTCCCTTCATCATTCAAACCTTCTGCAGCAACCTTGTGATCCATTTTTCCATCCAAGGTACGGTTCATGTTCTGACTTTAGTTTCCATTCATTTTGTTTAAACAGCACTTCACAGTTATGTTTAATTGTCAAATGCAGCTTAACACCCCTGAATATAATATAATATATATACAGTATAATGTCCGAATATTAAGACTGGATTGTGATGTATGTTGTACAGGCACTGATGTAGTTCTGCAGACTCCAAACTCATCAGCAAATCTCTGGTTCTGGTGTTGTCTTTGTTTTTTAGAATTCACTCAAAGGAAAGGTCACATTTTCTCATTCAGACTGGAAAAAAAAAGTTTTGTTTTCATGTTTTTATGATGGTGCCTAGTAACTCTTACATGTTATAACATCACAATTAGGGATGTAGTCAGTGTATATGTACTGTGTGTGTTCAGGTGATCTGGTAACACAAATACAGCCCTACAAATACTGAAATTGAGTTTACATTTGCTTAGAACATAGAAAATGTTACATTTTAACATTTTAACAGGTAAAATGGACGAGCAGTAAATTCATCCAAGATGAATAACCTTAGTTTGAAGGGTACTTTACTGCTCTCTGTGGATATGATGGAAATTAATGCTAAAAATAACATTTGAGTGTTTTTTCAAGTGTATTTTTTGTTAGATTTATGATCCAGGCAGTGGCTCCTACTGAGAGGTGCAGTTGCCAGGGAATCTGACCAGACTGCAGCAAGCTTCACTGGGGAGCCGAAAAAAGGCAGCTAGGAGGGGACGGAGAGCAGAGGACAAGAGATAAAGGACTAGAGAGGTAGGACGCAAATGGCCATTGGAATAAAAAAAGGATAATGGGAGGATGTGGTGCAAATAATGAAAGTAAAGCATGGGGGAATGGGGGAAAGGGGAACGTCCCTGCATGGACAGATGGAGGGAACAGAAAATAGATGTAGAATCAGACGGGAGGATGTGAGCAGTGCAGCATCAGCGCTCCTCTGCTCATCACTCATTTGCCATTTCATTTGCAGAGGCTGCGGGGCAAAGCATGTACAGTTTTTAAATCACATCAGAGGGGGACAAAACTCTGAGTTAGTGGAGGACGAAAGGATAAAAACTATTTTAAAAAGCAAATCGTGGAAATGTAGAGATGGAATAAAAGTCAAAAAAGTTTTTTTCTAGTAACAGAAGTGATTTTATTTTCTAATAAAAGATGATTGTGTTGGTCATGTTTACCCACCTCTTCACTTCTACACTTCCATAATAAGAAACTTGAGACAAAGATAAAATAGACACCGAGCATTCAAGAGCACTTCCTCTACATCTTCTCTAGGCCATGGACTTCTGAACCATTCTTTTACACACATACACACACACACTCTCTCTCTGTCTCACACACACTGATATGACATCTGCTGCAGATAGGCCGTGTCATTCTGCAGTCTCTGCTGGGACTGGCCATCACAGATGTTCTCAGCGAGATCCTCAGTCCATCCCTCCACCCCATGGGAGAGTTCATACTGGCGGTCCAGAGAGACACGGAGACAGGAAATCTGTTCTCTTTCTATTTAACAGGCCAGCAGATCTAACGTTAAACATGCGCGCGCACACAAACACACGCACTTACAGAGCTTACTACCCAAATAAACAGCATGACCACTAATTGATTTATTCAGGAATGCGTGTTTTTCTTTCTCTCTATGTGTGAATGATGTACAAGTGTGAAAGATATGTGTGATTAGCAGAGAGTGTGTGTTTGTGTGTGTGTGTGTATGTGTGTGAAAGAGAGACACCCTGGAGATCCCTGATGCCTGCTGGTCATTAATAAACATGATCATGAATGTTTAATCCCCATCAGCGGGGTGGCAAGGGAAGCCTCGTGGGTGATATTGACAAAGTTACACACACACACACACACACACACACAACAGATTGGAGGAGCAGTGGGAGGGAGGTCTGATGCTCTCCACACAGGGTTGACTGCTGGTGAAAAGGACACTCGCTCTCTCTCAACCTGTTCTAAAACACAAACCTTCAAATGAATCTTAGTATGAAGAGTTGTTTTCTGTGCATGTGGAGATAATGGTGTCCAACTTTAAAGAAGGTGTTCATAACAAACACAGTAGAAACAGCTACTATAAACACCTGGAGTGTGATAAATCCACTCAGTGGGAGCCTTATGTCAAGAAACAAAGTTGACAGAGCGCTCATCTCTGTAACTGGGGCAATGTTTCTGGGAATAAATGATGATGTTCAAATTTTTAGTGCCACAAATGAAATTTCGCTCATCTTAGAAAAATGAAGGAACTCTTTTAAACACAGGACTTCCTTTTCTGCTACTGACCCCTCTCCCACCCGCTGCACGATTCTGATGAGTCGAAAGTTTCCTATGTTTAATTTGACACCGTCTGCTCCGTCTCTGGCGCACGCTTCTGCCTGACACCTCCGACTCTCAGGAGGGAGGGAATCTGCTTCTTACCATCGTAAACAAACCTGCAGACAAAGACGAGGCCTCCAGGGCTAATTACCAGCTAGCTGCCCCTGCCGACAAACAGCATGGGGAAGGGGTGCAAAAATGGACCGGGGTGAACAGACAGAGTTGCATGTGTAGGCAGGCAGACACACACACACACACACTCACTGTGAGCCTTAATGGAAACAATGAAGCTTGTTTAGGCTTTTGACAAACCAGGTGTCACATCTGCAGGAAGAAGCTGAGTCAGCCTTTAATAAGCAGCTTTTTATAAGGTCTCCCTTTAAAGACGATGACGGACGATGGAGGTGACACAGACAGCGGGAGAACAAAGTGGATATAAAACGTCTGCAGTGCAGCGTGCTGATGCCTCATCACACATCCTCCGTGGCAAAAACGAGAAGAACCTACATAATCAGAAAACTGCTGTGCATGTAGAAGTTGGTTAAATGAGCGTGTTCGGCTGCAATATGTGCACGGGGCCTCCCCCCCTCCTCCTCCTCCTCCTCCTCCCCACTGGGAGCAGTGTTAATGTAAGACTGACAGCAGGAGGCTGCAGCCTGTACCTGCCCGTCTTTACTGATACATTTCATGTTTCCAAATTTCTCTCATTTCCAGGCACAATGTGCTGCGCTGTCAAACGTTCGCCCTGCTTGCTCAGCATCTCAGCGCACCTCTCCCCCCTGCACATCCCCCATCTTAGCCCCCACCCCACCGTCTTCTCACAAACACACATATTCCTCATTTGTGTCGGCAGATTTAATAAGCTCCCCAGTCGCAGTCCGCCCACCGTGAATCATCCTCTCTCAGAATGAGGAAAGGTGTTTGCTTCTTATCGTCGTCTCCTTGACGACTCCTTCGTTAGCCCCGACTCCTCCCTGAGTCTCCAACAGTGGTGACCTTTAATCTCTTATGCCCCAGTGACCCCACGTTCACACTTCAATAAGCCCAGACAGTTTGAGACGAGAAACAGAAGTAGCAACAGAACCCGTCTAGTGACACTTCAGGAACAACAGATAGTCAGATATAAACAGATCATGTATGTTTACTGGTATTTGTGTTTTGAAATGGGGGGGGGCACTAACAGAGCAGATTAGACGCTAACTGCTAAATGTTAACAGAGACAACAGTTGAACACATCAATCCTGAAATGTGAATGTACCGTCTCTGCTTGTGTAAACCGTGTTTGAGCTAATGGGTTTACTTCTGGTCACACGGCGGCATCGCTGACACGTTGCCAATACACACAAAGTTATGTGTTGTAGGAAAAGGTATTCAATGACAAGCGTGCACACCACTGATAACACACACACACACACACACACACACACACTTCCTAAATTGGCAAGCGCAGTCTTTCTCTCCTCCTGCTGCTGGCATGGTGGAAAAAGACAACACTGTGCACCCAAATTTTTATTCATCCCCCAAGACAGGATGAAATGAACTACTGCCATGAAAGTTGAGGGAACGTGTGACATGCTGCCGCCTTCAAAAAACAAAAATGGAGCAATTGTCACCGTAGAGGAGAAAAGCACCATTTAGAGATGCGGGTTCTGGGTTTAATGAAGCTCTGCCCGTCTGTGAAGGCTGCCTGACGAAGAAACATATAGTATCTGCACATACATTATCATTTAATCATGCTCTGCATTTTTTTTAGCTCTTTACCAGTCATAGCTAAGTAAATGTTAAAATCTGCCAGAGGCTGTTGTCAAAATAATTCTCTTTGGCAACCTTATCATGTTTTACACTAACAAATGTTAAAGAGATGTGTGACAGATGTGTGTGCTCTTATTATAGACTGTGTTAATGTAAGGGTGGTGAGGCTAACCCATTTAAGTCACTAGTGAGATTTTGTAGTGTTTGAAAAATAGCTAGCTAGGCAAACACTTTTACACATTTTAGTAATAGTAATTTTTATTTTTTTTAGGCTAGAATATTACATTTGCCATTAAATTTATTGTAATCATTTTCACCTAGTGTTTACATTTATTGAGTGAAATATCTTAATGTCTAGTCAATGGATTGGTACAAAATTGTGCACAAACATGGTCGCGGTCACCACTGTCCACACAGAAGCTCTGAGGATTCCTGAAATGTTTCAATAGCAAAAAAACATGAGTACAGTTATTTCTGTCCTCATCATGATCAGGTCAAAATTTGAATACACTTTGTTTTTAGCTAATGTTACCATGCTCGATCAGACAAACCAATCTTCAGACCTGATGGTGGTATAGTAAAAGTTAAGGGATCAGCAAACTTAACTAACTCCATGCATGTCTGCAGTTAACTTTGTAGGAATCTGTCAAGACATTTCACTCTTAGCTGCAAATGTCAGTCTGCTGGTGGCTCTGCAGCGCCACGGATAACAGTGACATTTAAAACTAATACGTCATCATGGTCACCTCATCAGCTTTATATTTCTCTGCAGTGAGTTTTGTTCCTTTCTTCCTAATCTGACTTTAAAAAATAACAATAAACCCCCTCTCGCTGCCTGAAGTGAAATTCAGACTAAGTGACAACCTGGAAATCTCATGTTGGCAGGTGCCTGCGATGCTTTCTCCTTATGCAAATCACCGAACTCTACCACCAGCTGCTCCAGGCTCTCAGCTCTAACCTCCCACATTCACACTCGGTGTTGGGGGACACCACTGTGACCTGTTTGCCTCTCTCAGCCAATTTACAGCAGGGTGTGGCCTGCAGTAGTTGGGTGAAGAAAACTTTGGACACCTCTGCACGGACACAAGGAGTCTGCTGCACCTGATAAAGGGCAGCCAGGCAGAGCGAACTACGACTCCATCTCCCACGGTGGAGAGTAATTACTGTGGTTGCCAAGTGCGAGCTGAGATAGGGGATTCCTCTTCTGCATAACTAGGTGGACAGAAGACAGATTGCTTTTTTTTCCCCCCTCAAACTCTCATGCTCATGAATGTTTGCGAGAAACCACACCAATACAGACACTGTGTATCTCTCCACTTGGCACAGACTCCAGATTGTGTTAATATGATAGCTGGGCATCTGCCTGTGGCAGATTCGGAGGCTGAATTTAGTCTAGAGGCTTTGGGAGGCCTAATCAATAACTTTAATCAATTAAGAATGCAGCAACTGAGAAGCTGCAGAACGAGGCCGAGCCTCACACTAAGAGGACTTCATTCCATTTTTCACACCTCTCCTGTATCAATCCAAAGAAAGAGGCGTCTGTGGAATTAATTTCAGCGAGGAAGCACCGTGAAGATCCTGCCATGCACCAGTTTTCTATGCGCTTAGGGAACATTATGCACACACTCCGCCATGGCCCAGGTGGGCTTTTATTTGTCTCAGTGAGACTGAACCACAGAAGGGAAGAGGGGTGAGCACTGCAGATTTTGAGCTGTCGCACTCCAAGAACCCAGGCTGCACAGGCCACACTCCTCCATCTGCCATTGTAACAGTGGCTGCGGTACCACACTGACCTCAAATGGTAAGACACGGTAATGACACGACAGCTACACTGACTCTAGTGCTTTTAATGATAACAGGAACATCCGTTTCGGAAATGAAAGACTAGTAATGTTAACCAAGTCATTTTATGATTTCCCCTTGTGATATTGAATCTTTTTATAAGTTAACGTCCAGCACTGTCTAATTCCCTACCTCACAGCAGGGATCTTCTCTGTGTCTCACCTATAATCACAAGTGCACTTCAGCACTTCCACCTGACATTACCTAGCAGTGTATTATTATCCCATGTCATTACTGTTTAGGTGCTCTCGTTTGTTGCCCATACAGGGGTAATCCTCACCTAAATGTCTGTTCCCTGTTGTTTCCATTCATTCTACAGGCTCGGCTTAGATTTATAAGGAGTACAAACTGGCAGTGATGTGTGAATGCTACTTTGAGGAAATGCACAAAACCAGACCACAATCCATTCACGGGTCATATTGAAAGTCAAATATAGATATTTTATTCTATCGTGTTTTCTAATTAAAGCCTGCATGAGTAATCATGCCCTTCACCCTGCTACAGATAAATCGCTGAAAGATGCTGGTAGAGTGAAGATTTATTTTTATTGCTGTCCAACTGCTGTGTACATGCTTGTCTGTTTCAGGGCAGATAGCGGTTGATTCAAGAGTCTCAGCTTGTCAAGTTTTTTTTTTTCCTGTGGGGAGGTCAGGAGAAGGCCAGACCTGGCTGCCTGCCCAGGCCTTTGGGAGCCAGGTGGGAGCTAGAAATTTATGGACTGAATCATAAGACACACAACTCGATATTTTCAGCTCAGCTTTTTCTCTGACTGGGTCTCTCGATGCTTTATGCAGAAATAAACTATTTTATATATATTTGTCCTTTGTGTTCATGTTTGGATTACCAGACTAAACTCAAGTTGTAAGTGGAGATTTATGCATTATGCAGCACACTGTTGATATTCTATTGTTTCACTATAAAACTAAAAACTGCTGAAGTGGCATCAATAGAAAACACTATGCAGGCTGTTGTTTAAATAAATATCCTAGCTTGTGTTTTCTGACACCAGCCCGGCTATAAATGAGTATAAATAAGATATCGGTGCTGGTGTGTGCTGAGTAAGCACTTCCTCCAGCTCTAGCAGCTGGGTCCCCTGGCAGTGCAGGGTAGAGGGAGCTGATGGTAGACCACATCTTCTCCTACCTCCTCCATCATCTCCCTCAACTGTGTATTCCCTGGTTCCACTTTGTTCTGCTGCATTAGGTGCCAAATGGCCGCTTTTAATGTTTTTAATACAAAAGTTGTCCACTGCGAGAAATGTGCTTGCACAAATTCAACTGTTTTGACTGTACGGAATTGACCTTTATTCACCATTGCAGGTTACATGAGCCCCCCCCACTCCCCAAGATTTACGTGGTTTTTTTTTTTTAACCATATTTGCTGGTCTCTATACGCAAAGGAAAACCAGTGCCTACATTCTTGTTTTATGAGAGAAAAATTAGGATAGGGGTTACTTCTCATATCTTTTATTATCTTTAAAGATTATTTTTTGGCATTTGAGCCTTTATTTGATAGTTTGACAGTAGAGAGGGAGAAGGGAAACATGGAGAGCGAGACAGAGAGAAGGTCTGACATGTAACAAGGTTCGGTTGGACTTGAACTGGGGATTCCTGCGGTTATGTGGCATGCACACCAACCATTAGGCTACCAGTGTGCTCCATATACATCTTTATTGGTTTAAAGTGCTAACCTGCGTCTGATTATTTATCTCAGTTGCATTTTGATCTTAAATTCAAAGCTGTAGTGTTGGTGTGTTTGCAAAAGTTCCTGATCAGCCTAAATCTGGATTCATGACAACAGGAGCAATAAAACTCTGATTCACCTTCAATTTTTATTCAACATTACAACTCCTGTAGTCGACATTTGGTCTGAGAACAACAGACTATGGATTTCTAGTAGTATGTCTCAACAGAAAAGCACTACAAGTATGAAATGAACAAGAGAGACAGGAAGGTTAAAACATGGCTACAAGCCTGCATGCACAGAGTGAGGGAGTAAATATTGTTCTCTAGGTGAGTGCTATACAAACTGCGCAGCTACCATTCAAATGTTCGGTGAGTCAATTCTGTGCAGGTAGCTTTCAGTTAGCTACACGCACAGTCTGGTGTACATCTCACAGTAGTGTTGGGTAGCATCATGAACGACAAATCCATTCAAAAAGGCACAATCCCATCCTCAACAGACACCCAGCAAAATCTTAGGGAAACATACAGGCTGAAGTCATCAGAAACTAAAAACTACTAGTCCCACGGTTGCATCCAACAAAGTGCTCTGTGGATGGATGGTCTAGCAGCAACTTGAGTTACTAGAACATCAAATTGACTGAAGTGACAGCACACAATGTGTATGAGTCTGTAAAGCAGTCTTAGTTTCCACTGGTCCTGGGTCAGAAAACACTCCTAAAGCATGTGTTAAAACAGACAAAGCATGTTTATTTCAAACTAAAACAATATGCACCCAACATGAGAACATCCCACTGTTTGTTTTGTTTTTCATCCCCCTGGCATGTCATCTTCTATTTGTGTTCACTGTATAATTGGAAACAAATTACAGACATTTATTTTGGGGATACAACATTTTCACGTTTTCATTTTAAAGATGTTCATTCTTTCCAATTGTAAGCAGATGTAATGGTCTCACTGTATGCAGGCTTTTTGTTCTGCTTAGTAACAGAAAGCATTGTCGAGCACCACAAAAGCATTCATTGAAAACTTTGCAGCAGCATTTTAAAACGGAGACAAAAATGGGACCAGCAACTGCTGTTTTCAAGTATCGTGTAACCTATATTTAATCCCTTGTTGAACAGCCAGGATTTCTTTACTCGCTTCCATAGGAAGGTAAAAGCCCATTTTCCCCAAACACAATTGAAACATTTTGGCAGGCAATGTGATAAAATCCATCAAGCTTAGATTAATTAAAATCGGTGGGGTGGCATTACAACTTAAAAAAGGAAATAAAATACAAACAAAATGTTCTATCAATAAAACAGCTACTGAGCTTACTATTTAAGTACACTGGTTTTTGTAAGAGATAAAATCATTTGTTATTGGTTATCAGACAATAGCTGATTTGAGTCAGTATTCGTCATGTCCCGTGTGGTGGTGATTTGCTGACATGAGTACAGAGAAGAAGAGACAATTTTACAAAATGATCTTTTACCTACTGAGTGATGATTATGTCCCCTCAGTGTCTGTGACAGTGTCTACCACTGGCTGACTCGCAGCTTCTTCCATGGGCTCACTCTGTTCACTGTCTATGTCCTTAGGAGAGACAGGCTGCTCCTGCTGCATCTCCTCTGGTTCACTGTCAGGGAGCCCAGAACCAGATGAAGGGTCTGGTGTAGGCTCAGGAGAGTCCTCAGGTGTAGGTTCAGCCACATTACTATTGTCCATCCCACATCCATTGACCCACTGGGGTTGGGGTGAGGAGTCTCTCTGTGACTCTACCTCATCCTTCTGTGGACTTTCCTGCTCCTCCAGAGAGTAAGTCGTCTCTTCAGGGGTGCTGGCAGCTTGTGTGAAGGCCACAGATGAGTCCTGGCATGAGGCTTCAACCAAGGGTGAGGCTTGGCTGGGGGTCTTAGTGTCTGGAGAGGTCATGGAAGGGGATAGGGCTGTAGGTTGGAACAGCGATGCTGTTTGTGGAGGTGTTTCTGGTGACTCAGCCTGAGTGGGAACCTCAGTCAATGGACTTTGACTTTTGCTGTCAGATGATGGATCAGGTGACTGGACTGAGGGTGATGAGTCTATCTGAGGGGCCTCTGGCGCAACTGGAGTTTCTGACTGGGGCTCAGGCACAGCTGCTTGGTTCTGTAATGTAGGTGGAGACTTAACCTGCATCGGCGGCTGATTCAGACCCAAAAGAGAGGGTTTGGCTTGAGCTTGAGGCAGACCTGGGGTCTGGAATCGCGACTGAATCTGTGGATTTAACTTAAGTGGAGCGAGGAGCTTGCCTTGGTTCAAGGTTAGGTTGGGATTAAGAGGTGGAGTAGGAAGCAGAGGTGTAGGTAGAGGGAGAAGGGGCGTCCAGCTTCCACGTTCACGTTCCCTCTCACGGTCTCGCTCTTTGTCACGGTCCCTGTCACGATCATGTTCTCTGGTGCGGTCTCGGCCTCGCTCCCTGTCTCTGTCCCTCTCGCGTTCCCTCTCACGGTCTCTTTCTCTGCTCTGGCGATTACCGTTCACATCCCTCCTGAAGTCAAAATCTCTTTCATCTCTGTCTCTTTGCCTGTCCCATTGTCGTCTTCGGTCATCTAGGTCTTGATGTAACTCACTGTCAAAAGGTGCTGTGGCACCGCCACTTCGGTTCCAGGTCTGTGGCCCTCCAACAGCTCCTGCACTGCCAAGAACCCCAGCTCCGCCTCCTGCTGTCCCCGGACGACTGTCAAAGCGGTTGGGAAAGTTCTGCCCAGGGGTGGAGCGCTCTTCCTGAAAGCCTTTTGGACCGCCAGAACCCTGTGGACCTCCTCGCATGCCATCTCGTTCATCAAAGTCCCCTCTGGTCTGGTTCCAGCGGTTATCAGGAGTAAAGCCGGCAAGGGCTTGCAGACGTCCTACTAGACTGGTTCTGGCTGGCTGTGTCCCTGGCGTCTGGAGCAAGGGAGGCCTACCTCCTCCTGCTGCTCCACCACCACCTCCGAGGGGCTCCCTCTGCTCTGGTGGAGGTGTCCTCAGCAGGCCTGTGCTCTGCTTTTCCATTGGGGGGAAACGGTAGTCTTGATCTTTGCCCTCATCAGCACCAGAAGAAGATTCCTCTTCTGTCTTGGATAAGTTTTCATTGGTAATGTTTGGTGCCCTGTTGAAGGGGTCTAGCTGAGAGAATGGAGCCCTGGCACGAGCCTGGAGGGAACTGTCAAGAAGACCAGCAGCCTGCTGGGCAGGGCCCTGCTGCATGAGGAGGGGAAAGCGGGTAGCTGCCCCAGGCTGGAGGAGGTTAGGTCGCACGTCTAGAGGTAGCAAACCAGGCATTCGCTGACCAGTTAGACCAGACTGATGCAGCGGGTGGGTGAGGGAAGCAGTAGGGTGCATGCCAAGGAGACCCATCCCACTGCGGACAGCATTCTGCATGCCTGGGAACAACACAACAGAAAAAAATATTTACAGACAAAATATCTTTTGACCTCCAAATAAAAGCACTCAACACAAAAAGCTTATGTGGCCATTGGAGAAAACATAACTTAGCAGTGCCTCACCTTGCAGCGTGAGCTCTGCAGCAGCAGCAGCAGCATCCATTCCGTCTGTAGACTGTGCTGTTTTCTCATTGGCGGCTTGCTGAGTTTGGAGTCCCACTGGGTTGAACACACTGACTCCAGGGATGGCTGAGGGCAGGAAGCTGCCAGGGATGGTGCTAGTCGGAGGGATCATAGCACTGAATGGTGATTCCTTGACAGCTTCTTGGCTTGAGGCCACTGTGGGCTGCACTAGAGCTATAGGCGAGTAGAGGAGAAATACCCAATTTAATCCAGCCTAACACATTCCAATAAAGCTCCTCTAAAAGACCATTTTCAAAATGATAGCATGTATTAGTTAGTGTATAATCATATATACTTACAAGTGGTTACTGGGGCCATGCCTGCTGTATGTGCCGTCTGCATAAAACCTACACAACAAAAAAAAGGTTTGTAATCTTGCGAATTTGAGTAGGCCTGATTTTATTTCGACAGTTTCCATCATTTACCTGGTGGAGGCTGTGAGGTATTGAAGCCAGCCCTTATGAAGGGCGGTGGCGGCCCGTAACCTGGTGGGGGTATGCCCATGGTGACAGGAAAAGTAGGAGGCACCAAACCTACTGCACTGGGCACAGCCTGGGCCACTGGTAGCTGAAAGCGCATACGCATATGGTTAAATAAAAAGAAATCTAGAAATTCAAGTTTAACCTAATCTGCTCATGTTACAGAATTACTTTAGATAACAAACAGCGCAATAGTGCAGTGTTTACATTCTACCTACAGAGTAAGAAAAATGCTCTTTAGTACCTGCACAGGCATCATGGTAACCTGCTGGTTGTATGTTTCAGTCTGGGTATTTGATACAGCTGTAGTCTCGGCGCTTACTGGCTGACTCGTGGCTTCTTTGGCTGGCTCAGCGCTCTTCGTTGCTTCCCACTCTGCAGACAGACAAAAGCATAAGAAAATTTCTTAACTTCAATTTCTTAACATCATCCAACACTTTTTGGATTTTGAAGTTTAGCCGAGTTTTTCCTAACTCATTCCCCGTCTTAATTTTCTATCAGGATAGGGATTTCCCGATGGGATTTCCTCAAGGGTTTTGTGCATTACCATAACAAAACAAACAACTGAATGGGGGTGGAAAACAAAGCGTGTTAGATGATCAAATGCCAAGAAGGGTCTGTGTTTGGATAGCTGTATTACACTTCCTTCATGCGTGTGTACACATTTTCCTGTGTCCTATTTATATAAACATGGCTATTAAGTCAGAAGACCTAGTGTGTGTCAAACAAAGACATTAACATGTACAAGTGTTTCTATTCACCATCATTCACGGTCTCCTGATCAATGATTCCTCCTTCAGCAAAGCCATCCAGGTCATCCAACTTCACCTTCTCCCATGGTATGTAGGTGACACCCAAGTCCACATCCCAAAATTGTTTGTACTCCTGTTTTACCCCCTTGTTCAGGGCCCATGCAATCTAGATTACACACATAAAGGTCAAGTCACTTTTCAAAGTCATTTCTGCAAGCACACAAGAATCTGTGTGCCTGGAAAGCTAAACTGACTTTATGGTTTCACTATTGGAGGACAATGGAAAATGGTATTAGAGGAAACCGCCAGGAGAATGAGAATAGCATCAATCAAATTATAAAGGTAATGTGTACCTTGATAACCTTGGAACCAATTTTGAAAGAGCCAGTGCTAAGCTTCTGGCGGGCGCGGTAAGCATCCTGTCTGTGGACCATACAGATGTAGGCACAACCTCTGGGAGGGATCATCTGCAGAGAAACACATAGGCAGATTACATTACAAAGAACACGAGAAAGTAACCGAAAAAAACCTTTCAACAGAGAATGACTTAGATGTAGAGAGGAGTCACATTAGAGTCTCCTCAACCAATCCCCAGTGAGTCACACACTTAGATGTGTGACTGATGAGAAATATGTATATGAGAAAAAAAGACGCATAGGGGTGTGTAGCACTGGGGAATAATTAAAAGTTTGAAGGACAGTGGTAGAAAAATAGTAGACCATCTAAACAACTTAGATCACAATGCAGCATTTCAAACACAAATGAACTGGCAAACGTGCAGAAACTAAATACAGAAAATAGAGGATTAGCAGTGAGAGAGTTCTTCTTACATTAATAGACTCGATCTGGCCATATTCTTCAAACAGATTGGTCAAGTCTTGCTGAGTGGCCTTTTTGTCCACCTGGCCCACCCACAGAGTTGTGCTGCACACTAGATAAGAGCAGAGAAAGAGAAAAAATATTATTCAGAAGACAGTGGCAAAGAACAACAATTAAAATACTCAACATTCAACAACAACTTCCACTTACCACTTAGAGTTTTAGATCGTATGGGAGGCAGGCCTTTCTTCTGCCGCTCCTTCTCACGCTCTCGGGCACGTCTTTCACTTGAATAAGACCGTGATGACTTCCTCTTGCGATCTCTGGAACGCGAGCGTGAACGCTTGCGGTGTTTACGTTTCCGAGAGCCAGAGCGAGACCTGGACCTTCTTCTTTTAGGAGACCTAAAGATAAAAACATCTAAACCTTACAAACAAATCTTGCTCCACCACCTACTATGAATTCAATAATAAACATATAGTAGAAAAAGAAATTGCAACCTTGCTGTATTGGATTGAATTATATTGTACATGTGTACCTAATAAAGTGGCCAATAAGTGTAAGCCAGACTGACCTAGAGCGTGACCTTGAGCGTGTTCTGGAGCGTGTGCTAGCGGTTTTCTTCTCCTCTGCCTCAAAGATCTCCTCCTCCATTCCATCTGGACCCTCGTCGAGATCCATGTCCTAAATAAGACAGTGTCATGTCAACACCTCTCTTACACAGCAATACAAGGTCATGTAAATATTTTTAAATAACATCTTAATTAGCAAGTTACTTGACAACTTGCTGTAGTTCTTGCATCAGTACATTTATTAAAAGGGTTTAAAATGGGTTTGGGTTTTGGTGATAGCTCACTGCAGGTATACCTGCTGCTGGTTGTCTATGGAGTCATCCATCTTGTTTTCAGGCTCAGGAAGCTGTGGCTGGCTGCTGTTTTGAGCAGTAGCAACCGTGTTCTCCTGCCCAAAGATAGAGTCCTGTCCTTCTATGCTCATAACCTGTAGAAGGGGAACAAAAGTGGTACCGTTTTTATTCTAATGTATTTTTAAGTATATAAATGAATAAGGCTGGGCATATTAACGGATTGTGTTTAACATTAATGTGAATGAGATCCCAGCTGTATTTCGGTAGAAAGTTGGAATGGCCACATGCCTTCTAAATCAGTATTCGACTACCACAGATTGTTGAAACAAAAGTGTGGATATGACTGCAAATGTGCAATTTAATGATTGCAGTAAATGATATTTATCTGTAAACCAACGTAAGACACAGACATGCACATAGTACATCCAGGCTGCATTGGTCTGTTAAACCAAATGTTCTAATCAACGCAGTGTTCTGTCTGTGTATATATTCCACCTACCTTCTGTTGATGCTGCTGGTGTTCTAGCAACTGCTTTTGAAACTGCTCCATATTCTGCTGTTGAAGCTGCTCAGCCAACTGATGGAAGAGTGAGCTGTTGATGGGCTCGGACACCATAGGCCTGGAAGCAGTAAACAACTAGATTAGATGAAAGCACTAATGGGAGGTGGTTGACGCATTGAAGAGACAAGAAACGTGCATGCCCATTAATAACTCTGTTTTGGTGTGGGGGAAAACTGATGATACAATACACTGAACTCACAGCTGAGATGATGAACTGTCCTTTTTAGATTCTTCACCACGTTCAGAATCGTTTCCAAAGTCAAAGGGACCCAAAAGTTTCTGTAACAAAAACACACGCATCAGGAGTGTTTAGATGAAGCAAGATATAACTATATATATATATATATATATAACTAACAGCTAATGACCACAGCATTACCTTATTAAAAGAGGAAACCCTCTGCTCCAGGGGGTTGAGACTGTTGGCAGTAGCTGCAGCAGTGAGTTGAGCTGTCAGAGCTTGCAACTGCACCACCAGGCCAGCATCCAAGGCCTGCAGCAGAGACGGCTGGGGCTTTTGCTGCTGCATTTGCAGACTCTGCACAAGTTGCTGCAGCTACAACAGGTGACAATACAAGTGTTATTAGTGTATAAGGATTATGCAGTCTTAAGATTAAGAGTTTTAAGATTCTTGAAGACTACTGAAAATGTTTGCTTATGATAACCATAAGCAAACATTTTCAGTTCAATAATTTGTTAACTGACATTCTGGATGCACATGTTCACTAACCTGTTGTCCCTGGGGGCTCTGTAAGATTTGTGCCACCGCAGCCACAGTGTCTGTGTTGGTAATCTGGGAAGCCCAGTCAGGCAGACCCTGGACGATGGTAGCTGGGGTGGCCGGGGTGGCTGGCGTACCTGAATACAAAGCACAAAAAGTCACACAGGTTATTTCACCACATTAACAAAATCCCTTTTTTATTTATGTGCACCTTGACTCACCAGGTGTAGTGTTATTGACTGGAGCAGCACTGGTAGGCATGACAGGTGTGACACTGGGAGGGGGAATCCCTGCTGCCATGTCCAACAGAGGCTGGATGATGTCACTCTTGAAGACTGCATTCTTCTGCCACAAGTTGAGGACTCTCACTATCTTGCTCTGAAAACACCAACACAGATTGTTGAAACATGTAAATGTGACCAATGAATATCTTTGCTCTTAGAGATATCATGACTTTGTTTTTAATGAAAACGTTTGACGTCTATAGATGAAACAAAGGCAGTGGAAGAATCAACAGGAAGTGTTGTGTTTTGTGAATAAAAAAATAAATAAACTGACCTCTAAACTCAAAAGCTATTAAAAAAACAAAACAATGTCTGACCTTATCATCTGGAGGGCAGCGATAGAGGTGCTGGAACGTTGCAATAATATTCTTGCTGAAGCGTGGGGCAAAAACGTCCTTTTCTGTGCCAAACTGGTGTCGTGACTGTCTGACGATTGAGTCGATGACGTACAGTCCTGGAACCTTGTACTCTGGTTTGCACTGTAATTAACAAACAGCTTGTGTAAGGATATTAAGCAGTGAAAAAAAAACTACAAATTTACTGTCTATGGCCCTATATGTATTACTTTAACACACTGACATTAACAGTGACAGTGATTGAGAGCTTTATGACTTTAAGTCGCAAACTTAACTGCATTCACGTGAGCTGAGACTTACAATACACATTTTAAACATAACTCACCTTTTGAATGAACTTCTCCACACTCTGGACAACATGTTTGTAGAACTGAAAGAGAAGCAAAGGAAAAAAGAAGAGTCAGTCAAAGGCAGTATCTCAGAGAAGAACCTACAAAAATAAATCAGCTGCAGCTCCGGTCTGAGAGCAAACACATAACTGGGCTGTGTAGTGAATGAAAGTTCCCTGTCTTTTTTGTTGGAACATTTTCCAGTTGCTCCAGCAACGCACTCCACCCACCTAATACAAACTGCAATTCTGATATAGATATATAAAATAGAGCTGTAACATGATTTCATCATTCTGTCCTCAGACAGAACACATGTCATTAATACTGAAGGTACAATGTTGATTTCAGATGGAGTTACAGAAAGATGTAGCATAGTAATCTGGGCATTCTGAGCACTGTTACCAAATAAGAAACAAACATGCATCATTTATCTCAGTTTATGTGAGCAAGCCAACTGCTACCAAGAACCAAGAACAAAGATCTGGATGTTGTGCTGCATATAAAACAGGACATGTACAATATGCAAGTGAAGGTTAAAGGTTGTCAATTCCACAATAAATATTTAATTATGTTGTTATGCTAACCAGCCAATAAGAGAGAAAGTAGATGGCCATTAACTAACAGCTGGCACTTTGGACACTCTCCAGATCAACTGATGGTACTTGATGTTTCTGTTCAAAGCATTAGTATTTGGACTGTCTGGTTCAAGCCTTTAAATAGTAATATAGTGCAATGATAAACTGCTAAAAACGGCAATTTCCCCACCCACTTTTTCTGAGAAGTGGCAAGGACTAATGAGAAATAAAAACACAGAAGTCAGGGCCAAGACAAGTCAACTACCACAAACATTTTCAGTAACTATTGGGCTGTTTTCACAAAATCATGTTTCTTCTAAACCTGCTTTTAATCTAATTCAGTCGACAGCATATTAAAGAAAACATTTAATAATTTTGGAGAGGTTTATTTAAGTGACCACTAAAATGAAATAGCCTTTGAGTGCCTTGTTTACTACTGACACCAACTTCCATAGCAGCAAGGCAACACACCGTGGTCTGCACAACCCATAAAGATTTTTTTTGGTGAGTGCACTCATATGATGTAATCAAAAAAGCTGGTTTGTGTAATCAGGATAGGAGATTAGAGAAACCTTTTCCTTTTTTTTGTTTACAAGTGTCCAAGTGTCAAAAAAGACGAGACAAAAGAAAGTAGTAGAGTGGGGCAACTGGATAAAAGGGAGATCATTATATGAGGTGATGCCTCCTCGCCTTTAAAATAAATCAGCCTAACGTCTGACTAAAACTGAAATCAACATGTTTCAATAAGTTATTTTGCACTGGAAAACAAGTTGATTTCATTGTCATTTGAGTATTTTACTTCAGCACTGTCGTATTATACAGCACTGTGAATTTCTACATTAAGTGCTTACAAACCCCTGGTTAGAATAACATGGTTACTACAGTGCATATACCCACATTCCCCCTGCATGTGAATACACTGAATGTCAGTAAATTTATTCTCCACATTTCTACACAACATTAGCATCAGCATCATCGTTTTGTGTTTGTTTCTTTCCCTATGGAGAGAAATGATACTGGACCTTGTAAATGACTGAGAAGGTTACAATGGGGGAAAAAATATGATATAATTTAAATAGCTAAACTTATGACACTTGCTATGCTCAGCCTAACAGTGATCAAAGCAAGACCACTGATCAAGTTAGGCACCTTAGGGCTTTCTGAAATCAGTGCAGTGCAGTCTAGGACTACAGATCATACACTGCATTGTACCAAAGTACAGAAATTCATGGATGAGAAAAGTCTATGCTGAATCTTTATACAATTATTGACACTAACGCAACTGAAAGGTTACAACTTTACCCTTTTCTTATTATATCTAGAAGGATCTGAACCAGGAGGACTAAAACACTAAGTATTTAAGCAAATTAAATGTTTCTGTGTTTCTACTTAAAACCTAAAGATATACAATCTGCCAGCAGATGGAGTCAAAGTACAGAGTGTGATTAGTTTGCGGCTCTATCACAGGGACAAAATGGAGAAACATGGTCTATGCATTCAGAAACAGAAGAGCAAAGCCTGTCAATACATGCATAAATAAACAAAAACATTTTTTTCCTGTGGAAACCTAAAGTTAGTGAGCTGCAAAAAACCCCTTTTCAAATAAAGTCCATATACAGTAAACTCATGTGAAACGCCTCTCAAACATCTCTGTTGTTGCACATATTAAAACTATATTTACAAATATAAACACAAAAAATAGCAAGACAAACTTTTAGGAAAACATGGCAGTGGCGGCAGAAAATTACAGCAAAAATTGTGATATGCACAGGCAGTGCCGGTGGCAAAGGAAATGCCCCACTGAACCAAAAATAAACTCTGCTATTTATAAAGATAAATTACACTTGCAAAGTCCATTAGACTATACTGTAAGTTAGGTTTCTACTTCTATCACATTAACAAAACACAGAACCTAGAAACAATAAAAATGTCTCACTCATAAAGAAAAAATCTGAATTTCTAATATTGAGAACTGTGTCAGGAGTTGTTAGCAGCAACAGTCGTGATTTCAGATTTTTCAGACATTGTGGCCAACAACCTACCTCAAGAAAGGAAGTCTTTTTTTATACAAGCCACCCTCAATGACATTTGCTTGATCTTTCTACACATTTAAACAGCTTTAAATAAATAAAAATAAGACCTATCTAAACACAAAGCAGACTCCAATAAAGTATCAGCACTCCTAGCAAGTCAACTGCAACATGGTATTTAACACTGACCGGTATTATAATATATTAAATTATAAAATACAATATAATATAATTGGGACAGCTTGAAAATAAAAACAGCAGTCTGGAAAGTCGACAGGTGTTAATCACATAATTTTTTGGTTGCCAAAAGTGTCTATTTAAATTAATCTGGCCACAAACTTAGAGACTTAACCCAACACCCTGTTAAGTCTGACAACAAGTTTTAGTTCCTTGCTTCTGCAAAAGATTGTTCTTTTGACACTTTTAAAACATGGCTGAGGTGCCAGCTAGGTGCTAACATATAAATAGACTAAAGTTGTCTTCAGACAACTTGTCTTCAGACAACTTTACCTGGATGACTGAGAATCTTCACAGACATATAAACAGACTAGAAATATCATTATCATAATATCATACCCCAGCTTAAATAATTACCCTAATTAGTATGGGTAGTCTTGTTTAGCTAGAAAGAGGTAAGCTGCAGTGTCTGTGTTTATTTATAGGCCGTGTACATTGACACTTGCTGAAGGCTGAGAAGCCTGGTGACACTTTGTAAATCAAATGGTGAATTAAGGTGAATTTTTAGAACTACTCCATTATAAAGTAAACAGTCTTTTGAACAACAAAAAAAACTTTATAAATAATTATATAAAAATATCTTCCTAATCTCCATCACTTCAGTGGATATCAATGCACTCATAGTGCAAAAATAAGACGGGCTGACAGAGGAGCTAATTAGCTGCACTGACGTTTTCTAGTAAACATTCAAAATATTGTACATATATTTGGGAAAAGCATAATTTATTTACATAAACAGTACAATTATCATCACATCATCTCAAAATATATAATGGATTTTCCTGTCTTTCAAAACAGATTAAGATTCTTGAACGAAAAATAGATGTTTATGTTCCGTACCCCTAGATATACAATAAGCTCCACTGTTCTGAGTCTCTCAGAAACATGAAAAACTTGTTCATCTCTAGACTTTGGTCTAGCACACAGCAGAGCCTGATTAAGTGGGCAAAAGACAAATAACTTTTCAACATTTACCCGCTTGTCTGTAAATATATAAATGAATGAATGGAAAATAGCAACATTCAGCAAAGTTCATCTAGTTCTACCTTCAACAGGAGAAATGTGGATGATTGTACAATGAAGTTTATCTGCATTGAATCTGAATTTTCCATCTTTTTTTGACCCAAGAACTAAACCTCTGTATGACTGCATTATTTTCAGCAATTAGAGCATCTATTCTGTACATTAAATAGTGGACGCTTTCACCTTTACCTAACTATGATTATCTGAATGTTGACACATTACTAAACTGAGATCACCATCAGATAACACAGGGACACTGCTTATTCCACTCAGAGCTACTTCTTCTATGTTCTATGTTGCTGATGTGCACTGGAAATCTAAGAGACGCTTAAAAGAAAAGATAAAATCTACATTTATCAGCTTCTGTTTGCATGATTATTTTTCATATTGTATAGACTTTCATCTCATGTATAGATAGATCTATTGTACAGATAAGTTTTGTTAATATTTTTTACATACTTCATTTTATTTTATTTCTCCTTTTAAGATAGTTTATATATTTTGTTCTATTTAACTTGTTAATGTTTCTTTTACAATTTTAAGGTCACGACCAGTCTCTTAAGCATTTCGCTGCATATCGTACTGTGCATGTGGCAAATTAAATTTGAATTTGAAAAATTTGAATTTGATGTGTACAGATCAAATACGGTGTCTGAACTGCTGACAACCTTCATTATTTTTTGGGCAAACCACGCTTTATAGCAAGCAGCACTGGTGGCACAGCCAGAATGAAGCAAAGCAAAAGCTACTTGAGAGCATGAACATTAGTGCTACACAGCACTAATACACAGAATACACAACACACAACCGCATCAACACAGGTAACTACTAATAACTTGTCAATCAAGACAATATTATAGTATAAAGTACAGTAGTCAGAGTAACTCAAAAGTTATACCAACAAATTGCATAAGATAAATTAACAATAACTATCCCCATTCCTGCAGACAGCTGTTATTATAACACTGGTGCTGACCGAATAAATCTTCACTTAATTATTGTATTTTGTATGAATAACAAATTCACACTGTACTTTATAAAGCAGGAGGACCAGACTTTCAGTAAGATGCCCGTGAATATGAAGTTTAAAGCTAAAGAAAATTTTAGGCAACTACATCAAGCAGAACAAGTTGCCAATAGTATCACCTGGACATTTAGTTTAATTTAATGTGTAGACTACCACAAACAAATCGTGTTACTAATTATTTCTGATTATACAGTTATAAGCAGTTTAAGTAATGAGTAATTCCAAGTCGTTATGCAGTGTGTAACAGTTGATAGTGTTAAACTAGGAGCTCATGTTGATTTTATGATTGACTGATAACAAGAGATTGCATTCATCCCACTGGTGCATCTGTTTTATCCAGAAATATGGCTGAGTTTATGAGACATCCTAAGGTATGATAATTCAGAGTGGAGGCCAGGACAATGCAATTCTTACAACAATCATCCTACCCAAAACTATCACACTCTAAAAGAGACAGTGTCTCGAACACCTAAATAATAAATAATAATAACAATTAAAAAAAAATCCAACAGAAGAGGAATGAATGAAATATAAGACATACTCCTCTTACATTCCTAAAACCCTGCTAGTGAATGACCTAATGATTAACTATCTATTTTGTCTTACTGAAACCTGACTGCAGCAGTAAACTATGTCAGTCTGAATAAGTCAAAAAAAACTGTTCTGTTTGTTACTGACTTTCTTATTTAGTGCTCAGTACAGATAAAGTCATTATTGTGGTGTCTTAAACATTAATGTACAGTACTGTGCAAAAGTTTTACGCCATCATTAGATTTGTTTTAAGCAATGCTACGATTACATTAACTAGAAAAGGTCATTTCTCGGTTTCTGGTTTCTTGGTTGGTTTCTTGGTCATTTCAGGTCCTTGCTGGATGACTTCTGGACTCTTAAAGAGGAAACTCTGAGAAACCTCGTCCACTTATTTTTGTCCTTGACCATATTCGTCTACAGAGGCCACACTCAATGTTTGTCACTTTAGTCTACATAAGATGTTTTTTTCTAATACTGGGTAAATTTTTCCTATACTTTCTAGTTGTGTTCTAATAAAGAGACTAAGACATAAATATTTACCAAAACAACAAATCTTATGGTGGCCTAAGACTTTTGCACCGTACTGTAGATGCTGTCCCAACACTGAATTTAACTAACTAGTAGACTCTATTGGTTGGAATCAAAATGTAAATAAACTCACTGACTGTATTAATTGCACCTTTGATCTTGTTCTGGCATACGGGATTAAACTTGGAAGATCTAATAGTTCCCCCTAATTCCCCAAAAACCCTCTTTTGTCTGAGCATATTTAATAATATTTGAGTTTACTGTAATCAAGTAAATGTGCATCATGTTTTGATGAATACCATCTGATATTTTGACACATGCCATACTTCAGTGTCATGTGCCAACACAAAAGGAGGGAAGCCACCTTAACTTTACTCCCTTACAAGTCTATAATCTTCTTGACAAAGCTGTAGCCTCACTGCTTACAATTCTCAATACCATTGCCCATCTGAAAAGGAAGGCAGTGAGTAAGGAGGCAAGCTCAAGGTAAAATTCAGAAATCCACAGCGCAAAGCAGACTTTACTAAAGCTAGAAAGGAGGTGTTCCCCTAATTTATATGAATCTTGCTTAACCTGGCAAAACAGTTTAATTATACATATAAAAGACAAAGTCCCTTTTCAGCACTGTAGCCAGGCTGAAAAAGGATCACAGCTCTGTTTAGCAAAGTATTATCTTTACACTCAGCAGCAATGACTTAGCAAAACTTAACCTTTAGAGAAAATCTGATTCTTCCTGTAACTGGCACTGTACCTCTACTCCAAAAACTTACTCTTGACCAATCCATCCTAGCTTTAAGGAAAAGACTTTGATATCACATTTTATAACAAAGATCGGTAGGTGTCATTGGGAATAGGGAACTGCACAAGGTTGATTTAACTCTTATCTATCAGCTAGATTCCAGTCTGTTCATGTTAATGAGTGCTCCGTGCACACAAAGGCAAGTTATACACTCCCCTAGGATTCTGTGCTTGGACCAATACTTTTCACTTTATAAATATTATTAGGAAACGCTGTATATTTACATTGCTACACAGAAGACACTCAGCTAGACTTATCTATGAATAATGATAAAACAAATCAACTGAACACATATAGGTTAAAATGTCCTGTAATTTTTGACTTCTAAACGTCTACCTAACCATATAGATTCTCTAGATGGTTTAACTTTGGCCTAGACTTATTTTTGACCAGGATATTTCCTTAACCTTGCACAGAACTGCCCTCTTCCACCTGACAAATATTGCAAAAAGTATGTCTGAAAGTGACACTGACAAACTAGTCCACAAGCTACTTTTAGTGTGGACTATAACTCACTATTAAAAGAATGCAACAGTCCTTAAAAAGCTTCCAATTAATCCAGAGGTCTGACTAGAATTTCCAGCAGAGATCATATTTATTATACATAAGTTCTTCTCCTCCAGCTCCTCGTAAAATCTAGAATAGTTTAAAATCACCTTCCTTGCATACAAAACACTTACTGATCTTATCTTATAGAACTCAAAGCTTAATATTATCCCAACAGAACACTTCACTCTTAAGAGTGCAGGTACTTGTGATTCCTAGAGTCTCAAAAATAGAAAATGGGGGGCTATCAGGGGCCTCTCTTGTGGAACCAGCTCCACAGAAGCTTATAGGTAGATCTGGCTCTGAATCTGAACCATCTCTGAGTTACATTGCCATTGACTTAGACTGGATGGACTCATGATTTATAAATTTATCCTGTAGTTGTGCTTCTTCCTCTCTGTACCTTTCTGCAGATATCCCTGGGCTTGGAGCTGTACGTGTGCAGTTTCTCGCCCTACCAATCTACCCCATGTTTGTGTCTTGCTTGTTGCTCTTTTTTCTCTCCACTTTCCACTGATACCAAAAGGCTGAGGAAGACAACCCTCAACCTGGTCCTAAATTTCTTTCATTAAAGATGAGTTTTTCCTCTCTACCATTGCCTAGTGCTTGCTCAAACAGGTTTTGTTGAGTTGTCCATACAATTGTATATATTTTCCATATAATGCTGAAAGGTCTTATCCTTACAGTAAAGACATTTACAGTACATGTAAAGTGCCTTCAGATGATTTTTCTTGTGATTTTGTGCTATAAAAATAAACTAAATTGACTAAACTTAGACTTTTTTAATTCATATTTGCTGACTGACAGCTATAACTCAAACATAAAAGGGTATGAATGCAACAGGACCTGTTTACTATATGCACCATGAGTCTGATCTACTGCGAAGGCCACATTCCACTATCAGTAAAATACACCAACTTTCCCTTAGCTTGGCAAGCCATACTGAACTGATAACCATGACACTAAACCATCATAAACAGGAAACGTGGTTTCTCTTTTCAAAATAGGGAATTGCAAAACCTGATTTCCACAGGTAGATTTATCCTGAAGAATGCAGACTTTTCTGCCATGTATACTCAAACTCAGGCTTCTATTCTGCTGTTTGCAAGGGTAACCAGGTTTTTAAATGTCTTTTTATACAGCAGATGTGCCTGACACAAAGCTGTAATGGACAAAGGAGCTCTCACCCACAAGGAGTAATGCCTTCCTGTTTATAAATCAAGTCCACGCAAAGTTTGACTAGCTAGAAACTTAAACAAAATGGCCTGCAGAAATCTAGTCTAGTAGTTAATTTCCACTGTGATTTTTTTATATAGTTTTTTTCTATGAAAAATATCTGTCCTTCTCGCATTCAGTGCGTTTACACGTACTCCAGTAACCAGGTTACAGTTGGCTTTCTCAAGTAAGCAGATTTTTTAACTGTCAAGTGAACGGAAAATGTTCACTCCATAATGGGGGTAGGGGATTAGCGAAACTCTATTTCCCCAGGTACATATTTCCCAGAGAAGACCAGTAACGCTGAACACGTAATCGGGTTTCTAATCGGCTTTTCACAAGAGCACACTTGCGTGACAAAGGCTGCTGACATTCACCACTCTACTACTTTCAGTAGAGAAGTGTGGCTGGATGAAAGTGTAAATCACTATAGACTGATTCTGCCTTGTTTTTAAATCATGTCTGCCCAAAATCTGGAGTGCTGTGACTGTGTGTCTCTTTCACAACACTGTGTGTCCCCAGACACACACATCCCAAAAAAAAAAGAAAAAGAAAGCAATCAGGTAGTAGTCTTTTCTGTCTCTATACAGTTAAAATCTGTTAACAATGCTTCCAAAATAAGACCAAGGTAGAGGTAGAGAAGAAATCAGCTTACTCATCTGCTGCATGTATACGCACATTTCCAGTAACCACATTTCTTTAGTACATGTAAACTCATTCCCCGAGAAAGCCAGCTACTCGAGTGCATGTAAACGCACAGAGCCCGACCCCCCCAAACACACACACACACACACACACACACACACACACACACACACACACAGAGTGAAAACAAACAAAAAAGCCACCACTTTGTAGAATGGTGAGTGTCCGCAGCTTTTCCCATGCACATGTGCTTTTGTAAAAAGTCAACAAAAAAAAATTCGAGTTCCCTGTGAGAAATGTCCCTGGAGAAATTAGGTTTCTCTAATCCCCTACCGCGATTACAAAAACCAGGTGTCCCTCTTACACGACAGTCAAGACATCAGCCTAAGTGAAAAAGCCTACTGTAACCTGGGTAATGAAATGCATATAAATGCACGGGTGCCTGCACATGACAACACCTACAGCTGCCTAGTCAAAACAAACGTTCAGGATTTATGCACTGTGAAACTGACAAACCAGAATAAAATTACAATATTACTCAATCGCTACTGACTCTCAAAGAGTGTGCACTAAGTGCATTTTACGAAACACACTTAGAAAATAATATCAATCCTAGAACACTCCACCTTCATCAACCTATGTTATGAAAATCAAGTGTATGTTCATTGTGTTGATGATGAATAGATGCTGATTTACTCAAATGTGCATTTTGTGTTAAAGCAGCAAAGCATTATGGATCCATGCTATATCGATAGACCCTAAGGCTTACTAACCTAAACCCCAAACATTTAACTACTTTTCAAAAGGCATCAGTATAAACTAGTCCAAAACATCAGTGCTATCACTTGGAAATTCAAGATCTCGCCTCCAACTTCAAACACAATCAAAACTTCAAAGTAAACATCGACCAACGGAAGTCAACCAGAGAAGAGTACAACCTTAAGTGAACAGCAGCAAAAGCTCAGCTTCTCTTGGTGTGTGGGAGCAAATTAAGCTTAAATTATTTTAGTCTTCTTCCATCTTCCTTGTGAAACAACCCATACTCCTACCTAAGCTGGTTAGGGATTCTCTTATCTCTTTGTAACTCTCTCCACCCCATCCTCCTGCTTCACTTTCAGTGCTTTGGGGGAGCTGGGAGAGCTGCTGAGGGAAGGGGAAACAGGTATTATTCACAGGCAACATGAGACACAGCAAAACCATAAGCACAGCATTTCCTTTAGAAGAAGAGTATCAACAAGACAAGGAAACACATAAGGAGATTTGTCATTAAAGGCTGTTATCCTGAACCTGAAAACGTATAATCGATATATGATAATAACAATAGATACTTTATTTATCTGCTTTATATTAGCCTGTAACACTTCAGAATCTCAGAAAAAAATGCGGAACACTATTGTATCACATGTGAAAATGTTATTTAGGGCATGATAAGTGACTCTTGTTCAGATGTTTTTTCTGAGAAACTTGAAACAAGTCTATGCTGCAGGAAACCAGCAATTACTAAAAACATATGGTAAATACCAGTAACAAATTACATAAAGGCCCTTTCTGACAAAACTGAGAAAAGTCCTGATCTAAAGGAAGAGCTTAACCTTAATCTCTTAATAAACACCAATATAAAACTTATTTAAAAGTGGCATCAGTACCAAAGATAGCCTACAGCTGAGTACAGCAGACAAATTCCTTAGTGTGTTTAGTAACAGACTGTGTCTCACATTGCTGCGTTATCATACAGAGGCCTTTTTGCCAGGACAAGGAGGAGAAGCAACCCAAATAAAATTATCTACCATTAACATTCATGGACAACTAATGTTAAGAGAGTAGAGCGGGGGGGGGTTTGTGGTTGATTTATTCAGACTGTCAAGCCTCTGCAATTACTAACGTATTTGAAATTGTATCTAGAACTTCCAACACTAATAACAAACTGATGCCTGTTTCTTTCCTCTGATAACTGTATAAAGGCTACAAGGCAAAGCTTTCAGCACAGGACACATTTGAGCAATTTTTCAGTCCAGTGCGTCATGCCTGACCAAACAGGTAAGCTCCTTTATTAACATCAACACAGACTACCTATTAGCACGTCCCTCTGAATTTACAGGCATACCTGCAAGTACAAGAATCTTTTAGGCATTTTTTTTTATCCTTTTACAAGTGTAATTTCAGATATTATATACAGAGCAATAAGAGCTATAAAAACACGATTGATCAGACAGCAATACGGTGGCTAAGCACATCCAGGTTAGAAACCTGGTTTCGCAAGAAATTCCAGTTTTTCTTTTGTCAGTATTACTAAAATTATATAAAAATTTGTGTGAAATCACACGTACTTGCAGTAAATAAAATATAAAAATGACTGTAGCATTAGTTTAGTTTTCATTTTATCATACCTTTGCATCATGTATAAAAATACACCCCAAATCACAACACTGATACAATCATTACATAGTGAAGTTGTTAGTGACTATCGAGCCTCCAGGATACTTCTGCTGCATTTTAAATTTTAACAGTTCAATTTTTCCATTTTTAGAGTTTTATTCGTTTAGTTTCTGTGGATGTAGTCCCACTGAAACGCTAAACTCACGGTACTTAAAATTGGTCTGACTTTTCCCAGTCAAAGACAATTTCAAAGGCGGCAATACCCAAACTAAGATGGCACTGATTGCAGCATTTATCCACTAGCCAAATTATAATATGGAGAATGTTTAGCCTGTTGAAATCCTCAAACTTAACCACGATAAACAATATAAATTGTCATTCTTGTATGGAGTGAAAAAATTAAATCACACAGTGCTGCCACGATGGGCTTTACTCGTGGCATGAAAAAGTGTGGGTATTTCTTATGGAAATTCAGAGTTAGGAAAAAACACAGTACATATGCAACATGCTAACATGTTGTGACATGCTCTTGTCATCTAAACTCCTTCCAATGCTTTTTCACTGTGTACCTTATTTTTTTAGCCTACCCACTACATGTTTGTTTGACATAGGTTTCCATCTCTAGACTTTAGAGAAGACATAAAGGGGAACCTGAGGAGCAACAAATTGTTGCACTATTTTAAGTGACTTCCAGGTATTTGTGAAAAGATACAGGGATTACAAGCTGACACGCTTACACAAGCCCTTACACTTATTAAAATAAAGTATTCCTACATACTCCACGCAAGTATTCACAGAGGATGAATAAATCAAATTAGTAGATCAGACAGGCTGTGTAAATCACTTTATCTTAGCGAGCACTGGTCAATGGATTCACTCACTTGTATAAAGAGGACATCACCAGCTTGTAAAAAGTACAGTGAGGGAGCCCAGCCATTTCCATCGTAATTTTAGTGTTGTGATATAATTATCCTTCTAGGTTTAGGTTTTCATCTTCCAAATTTACTCTTGATTCCACTTAGGGTTGATTTTAGTCTTCTGGATTTCAACCATCTACAAACTAACCATTATTTAAAAATGGCAATATTTAGTTGAATAATTAAACTAATGATCTGCATTAATAAGACATGCCGTAATGCAGTTTTAACACTTAAACATATGTGTTTTTTGGAAATTATATATCTACGCAAAAAATATGTAAGCAAATAAGTGTGTTGGGGCCTGAAACCTTTACTTTCTACATATTCAGAAGCGTTTGAGGCCATACTCTCTGACAATAAACACACATAAATATTAGTCATAAACGTAAGAATTGGACAGCAATTCATTTTATGACCATTTCTTTATTCCCCATTACCCACCTCTTGTTTTATTACTACATACTTACTTTTATAGCTTTGATTCCAGACTTGGTGATCTGTGTCATCTTGGCCTTGGAGATGGGCGGCTTGTACTCATTCAGTGAGTACAGCTGAAAGATCAGACAGAAACACAAAACAGATTGTGTTATACTTTGTAACTGCTAAGTGAAAACACAATGTTAATAGTCATTCAACGTTTATCTGAACAACCAGAAGTCCAAATGATCGTCTGCAAGTTTTGTTTATTACTTACTAAACCTTCATTTCAAATGTGTAATAAACGTGATCGGAACCACCAAGTTCTTAACTACATGATGTAGCGGGCTGGCCTCTGACTCAGGGTTTTTGTTTTGATGCAAACTATTAAAAAAACAACTTTTACACCTAATATGTTGGCAACTGTGAAATATGATTGATATGAGCTATGTAGCTCACAGTGAGTAAAGTGTGAGCAGACAGACTTTAGTGTCAATGCAGACAAACCATGGTTGCGGTGCTAGCTTGGAGCCCTTCAGTGGCTAACCTGAATATGCTAACGTTAGATTACCTCAAGTCATTTGTAGCCTGTTCCACTGTAAGGTTACACCAGTATGCTAACCATAATTCAGTCTGAATTACATGGGAATAATTATCTAAAACAGTCACAATGAGAGAATCATATTTTGTCGTCTGTCTGTATTAGTTCACTCATCAAGTTATCACGCATCTGAGTCGATTTCGCTAACTTGTAGCTTGTTAGCTAGCTGCCGTTAGCGCCAGCGTGTAGAAAACATTTGCTCACAGACCGGTAACCTCACGGTGTGCGATAAAAATTATATTCACAGTTATAATCTGGGCAGTTCATACGAACTGGGCGGTGAATAGCACTGCCGTTTTCGCAGTATTGTTGTACACAGACAGCGGCCTTGTAGGAGACTGCCCTCCCCTGCCTTTCTGCTAACGTTAGCGTACTAGCTACCGCAAACATGAATTAGTCTTTCTCTCCTCACACTGTTTAAAATTGTGCAACTGTTTCAAACAAACCTCATTGTTGAAGGCTTTGACGGCCTCCATCGTGCTGTTTTGCGGCTCGCAGGTGGCTGTAAATATTTACAAGTATCTCTTCAATAACCGGTTTGGGACATGCATGCTCGACGTTTAGTGAGATGGAGGAAACTGCCAATATGGCGCATAACCTCAATGGTAAAGATACAGACCGGCGACTCCTAGTGTCAACGCTGGGACACGACGAGTCGAGCCAAACGATCCCTTCTGCACATTAACATCCAAGTACGTGGCGACCACCGCACACACTTGTGTCACAGTCATAGACCACACACATTCAAATAAAGCTCCAGTAGAAAACTCTTGACAATACTTTATTTCCATGTAGCTATACGAACAAGCACACTGACAAAATTTGTATGACACATCAAGTACATCCATTTACACAGAATTTATATCACACAAACAGACAGAAACCTTCAATGTAAAAAAAAATGCACATTTGTTGTTGAAGCTTGGTCGTGCTCCGTTTTGCAGGTGTTGCTGTCATGTCAGATGCTCCTGCTTGTTCCGAGCCACCTCCACATGTTGCTTTCTGGAGCTGTTACATAATGTCTGATGTGTAGATGTAAATGACCTAATCATATTTTGGGTTTTAGATATGTTTTTAAAAGCACAGGGGAGTCTGACAACAATAATTAGGATTAGTTGTTCTGAGTATTATCTACAATGCATCCTATGTGTAAAGGCAAAGGAATGTTGCTACATCTTCCCTCAAGTCTAACAAACTCTATGTACCACTGATACTGCTTAATACAAGTCTTCATCTCATTTGTAATAAACAGTCTGTCTATTATTGTCAATGTTTGTTTTGGTTCAGTAGAAGCCATAATCACTTAGGTTTTTCAACTCGTAATGAGGCGATTCTTTATCTTGATATCTTGGTTTTTAATTACGCTGTAGTAACAACGACTAGACCTTCCAATCCTGTAAACTGCAATCTGATGTTATCGTGACTCGCTTGCATTTTTTTCTGTTAGTGCAGGCCCTGGTGTCTCATGATATGTATCTAATACAATTTCTATAGCAAACAACACAATATTCACAAAAGTTACTCTGTAAAAGGCAGTGATGGTGCATAGCACCAGTAACAGACAAAATACAGTAAAAAATTTGTTCACTACTTTAGGACTCAAAATAGATAAAACATTCTGTAAAAATAAGTGTTTCATTGCAGAGAACAATGGATCCGGTATCTCTATGCAGTCCATCATTCTAAATAGTAAAACAATTTATGCATAGCTTCATAAAATCACAACATAAAAACAACCATTTGTAAAATTTGCTAATTTTACATCAAACAGTAAAAGTAATACTAAGACATGTTTCACATTTTAATGTGACCTGCTAATTATAATATCTGCCCTATTTAGGAACTAAAAGCACTCGTCTTCATCGATCCTTAGGTGTTGAACAGCACTTTGAAGTCCACTGTTAAGTAACAGTAGTTACTTTGAAAAAGAAAACAGCATTTTGTGTATCCAAATAATGCAAGTGCGAACTCCACTTGCATTGAAAGTCCAGACACCACAGTCATGAGGAGTCTTTATAAACTGGTCTCCACCACGGGAACAGCAGTGACTGATGCTGCAGCTTTTGTGGCATCTGATGCCACCTGCTGGTCCAGTTTAACACAGATCTCCTGCACCAAGGGCACATTGGCCTCCTTCCACACTCTGAACTTATCTGAAGTAAGCTCTGTGTCCGACAGCACCTGCTCTATTGCCTGTAGGTCAGCTTCTTTCGACTAGGAAAGGAAAGAACAAAGAAAATTGGGAAAATGAAATACTTGCACTAAGTTTTGTATATTTCTAAAAAAAATGTACATTATATTGCAATTCACACACTAAGAAGGCCCCTTTTTTGTTCGAACATAATGATGTAAAATCAAACAGTGGAAAAGAGCAGAAAAGAGAAAAGAGACTAAAAGAAAAATAGTACCTTTAAAGTGCTGTTGAGTGTCCTGATATGGTGAAGTTTATCATTGACAACCTGGTTTTTACAGCGTTTCACAAAAGACGCCCTGAATTCTTTTTTTGTAGATGGTTTACGATCTCCTATTGGCGAGAGGCTGGCTTCTTTTAAATCAATATACAGTTTCTCCATTTCATCTGAGCTGTTTCCACGATACCCTGCAACAACATAAGATTACACTGTATCATCACCATACGCATCACAATGAATACAGTATGAGTCAGAGAATGGAAAATACATTGGTACCAATAAACAATAAACAGGAATCTTTCTTGTACCACGTTTTCTTATAACTAGAAAAGAAACGGCGGAAATCTAAAGTACAATCTACTTCATTTAAAGTGAGTCAAAAGCAGAAATAGCTAACTTTAAATAAATATCATAGTCAGATCAGTGTGTAAGGTATAAAGGTCTGTAAAGCATATCATATTAAAAGGATTAAAATTGCATTGTACCTTCATCTTGAACACGTAAAACATCTTTCTGTGTCTTCACCTCCGCAGCAGGAGTTTCCTCATTTGACCCTGTTTCTGAAGAGTCCTGGGGAGCTGAGCTCTGCAGCTTCTTTGTCTCCTCTCGTGGAGGTTGATGCGAGTGTACCTGAGCTGAGCACACCACTGCAATTTCTCCAGTGGGAGGAGACGCCTGCGAGACCAGGTCCAACCAGGACTGCCGATGCTTGGCGAGCGAGGAGGCGGAGCTCTGCGATGTCATCGTACTGACAGGTGATGAGAGTGAACCGGTGGCTTCGCTGGGCACTGCGGGGGAGTAAGGGGGAGGAAGTGTTCCCTGAAAGACAAACAGAACACATGAACACGCCATTTGTAAAAACATAATTACCGGCTCAACCACAGCATGGCAGCCTGATCGATTGTATGGTGTTGGATGCTTGTAGCTGGAGATATGACTCACCTGATGTGTGCTACCAGGTGGACGAGCTGTATCTACGGGGTCCTGTGCTGTCTGTTCAGTGTATGGTGGAGGGGGGATCTCTGTGGTTTCAGTCTCTTCATGGTCACTGTCTTCACTATAACACTCTGAACATCCATGTTGTCACAGGGTCAGAATTAATAACAGCAAATTCAGGCAAATTATATCAGAAAAGTATCTCTGTCAAGCTTTAAACAAGGCTACTTTTTAGTTTTTTAAAGTTGAGTTTTTCATTCAGCTACAGTGACACGTAACATGGGTGCTCACCAGCTGCAGGGTTTCGTTCTGTCTCATACTGAATGGAGGCTAGCCCAAGTTTATTCAGCCATCTGTGAAAAGATGTTATTCAGCTTAACATTTCTGACAAATCCCGACAACATGTTTAAAAAAATGTTACTTACAAGTTCATTTCCTCATGGCTCTCAGCAGCGAAATAAAACATCATGATTTGTGGGTGACAGGCTTTGAATGCGCTGCATGAGAAAAAGTAAATAGCAATTAAGATGGGATCATAACGAAAACAGCAGCAGTTCTGAATGAAAAGTCTCTTTCATTAACGTTATTTAGGAAAGTTAGATAAACTTTATGACATTTGTTTTAATTGTTTCAAGAGTATACACTTCCTGTCACTGTGTGGGGCAACACTTTATGTTTAAATTTCTCTTCTCTCAACTGTAGAGCCGCTGTAGCCCTCTCCATTACCATGATTTGTTTTACTTTCTCTTGCCATTGTGTCAGTTTAGGAGCTTCTGGCTTCAGCCAAAGAAGTGTTAGAATTTTCTTCAGGTAATATGCCCAAAATATAAGTATATCTACAACTAGCTGTAGATCTAAATTATCTTTAAAAACTGTTTAATTTATTTCTGTATCCTCCTCCAGAATTCAACTACCACTGGACAGTCCTAGAATATATGAGTTAAGTCCCCCACCTGACCACATTGTATTACTGTATTTTGCAGTCGCCACCCGGCAAAGTATCGCATCCTTTTGAGTTAAATTCCCTCCACGTTGGACTGCTTGTTATTTTATGTCCTGCCCTTTCCATGCATGCCAAATTCAAGCTTAATTTGTTCAAATTACTTTATATTTTCCAGTATATTGTACAGTTGTTTGATGTAGATCAGCACCTTTTCCCCCCATTTTTAAAAACCTTTATAATTGATGGCACAAAATCTGGATTTACGCCTTTCATTTCTTCTTTAGCGTTGACAATACTTGCATTGTTCTCTTGATCCAGCCGTTTTTAATCTTTAGCTTCCTTCTGGTTGTAACATTCACAAATGGTAGTGACTGCTGCGGAATATTTATACATGCCCTACATCCCATTCCCATCCATATTGTATCTAAATCTTTGGTAATCCACATAATTACACCACTCAGTTGTGCTGCCCAATAATAGTTTCTCAAGTGGGGCAAATTCAATCCTTCCTCTTCCTTTGGGCAATCAGTTTATTGTATTTAATCTGTGCCTTTTTGCTCAACATGTTAACATTTATCTGTTAATATTTTATTCAAACCATTGGTGGTGGGTGGCTCATAAAGTCTGACTGAGATAAACAAGAGCACAAATAAGAATAAAGCTATGAACTTACTGTTTTTTCTTGCACTCTATGGCTCTGTCAATGACGAAGTTGGTGAGGTCAATGTAACCGTCAGCTTTTTCTGCCTACAATGCACAGATTGAACAACAGTGAGTCTCAAAACAAGCAAAATGAGTTCAAACCACTTCCTGACAATGACACCTGCCATTATGTTGCAGAAATCTACTTCTTCTATTTTTCCCGCCATGCAATGGTGACATACATCCAACTGAATCATCATGTCAGTTACGTATGCTTGTGACAGAGGCCTGACGGCCTATTAGTGCCACTGTCACATTAAGAAGAGAGTGTTTGTCTGTTCCTGCAGTGACAGGCTGGCAGGGAGACAGCTGTGGCAGTAAAAAAAAATAAAAAAGTATGACTCATCTGACACCAATGCCTCACACTGCATCTGTGACATAATAAATGTTACATGTGTGATGTGTTAAAAAAGGTTACGTTATATACAGATTTAGCTAGTAGAGTAGCTAGATGGAGCTATTTAAATAAAGTTGAATTGAATAGACCTGTGTCTAGTTTGCAGAGACAACTTTTGCATGAGCACTAAAAGTGAAATTAGTTCTGCATTTTGTTTTCATTTTGCAGAATATTGTAAATTAATTACTGCGATAATTCAAAGATATGTTAAATATTTTTCAACCTGTATATGATGAAGGCTTGTTTTATTTGTATTTGATTCTTTAAAATACAAATACACTACAATACTCACTTCAGGTGAAATAAAAAGTCAGTATTTGCAAAGGTGCAGTTCTGGTTTGGACACAATAAGTCAAAACACTTCCTGGCTCCTGACATGTAATCATTGTTTAAACATCGACATTAATGTATTAATCTGGGAGAAATCTTAGTGTTCACTCTAAAAGTCTGATCTTGACAACACAGGTTTGTAGATATATGTCTGATTTAAAAGAAAAGTTACCTGTTGTCAAACGACACTAGTTGAATTGTGTCATTTGCTTTATACCAACACTACCTGTTCTGTAAGTAGGAATGGGCAGAAATCCCTCCAAACTAATGTACAGGGCTGGAAAACAGTTACCGCAAATGTATAGTTGAAGGAAATTACAAACTCACAAACTTTCAAGCTCCACGGTATGTACAGATAAGTGGATGAATCTGATAATTTGTTGCCCTGGAGACCCATGCTTTCATTACGAAAGAAACAAGCTTGACTTATCTATCAGAAATACACCATCCTGGTGCTGTAACGCTCGCTGGAGCACAAAATGATTTTAAAAAATGCGTCATAAAAAATACTTCCTGTATAATTTAATATGTATTACAGGCTTGGGAAGCCGTACATTAAATACTTACTAAGGCATTGGTCTATTTGTGGCTTTGGTTTGTATTAACAAAAATAAGGTGTTAACTACACTTATAGAGAACTGTAGAGATTGACAAATGTCAAAAGCACAGAATGTGTTGATCAATGGGATGGTGTGTCACTGCAGAACGGCTTACTATGCTAGTTGAATTGTGCCATTTGCTGCTTACCAACACTGCCTCTGTACAAAAAGAAATTCCAGCTATCAACTTTGACAAAACCCAACAGGTAACTGAAAAGCATTTGAAGTGATTACATCATAAAGCTGGTTGAGAGTGTGCATAGCTGATATCACAGAAAAATAAGGCTACTTTGAAAAATCACACATTTAAACACATATTTTGCTTCAACACTATTTTATCTTAGGACATATTCCCATATATGTTATTTAATAGTTTTTAAGTCTTCATTATTAATCTAGTATTGCATTAATTTACATAACCTGCTTACAGGAATAGCTCTGAACCAAATTTGACTGACAGACGTAAATAGAGATCTACAGAAAGGAAGACGGTGTTGACATATGGGCATGGGAGACAGAAACAGAAACTTAGCTTATTTGACAGACTGTGTAATTCTGTGCAACTTGTTTGTGGAACTACGTAGAACTGGAGCTTCTATTACGAATGATGAGCTGCAACAGGCAGGTGATGAGCATGCCTACGTCATAATTGGGTTTTCTAATGAAAAGGAAGATTAAAAAGGACACTCACCAGCTGGTTGCTGTACCAGTACAGAGCTGTCTTCTTCAGCACAAACCAGTACTTCTTCCATTTGATACCCAGGAAGCCTTTGCTTTCTTTCTTCCTGTACAGCCAGCCCTGGTGATCTGGCTGACCCAGCTCTTTCACCGAGATTCGTCTCCTGCTCATTGTGCCATTGCCTGTGCGCATAAATACAGAGATGTCATTCCCTTTGTCCACAGAGAAGAAAAGCCACAGTCTAGTGGAGGAATGAGGTTAGAAATACTACATTCTAATAATATTTCCATTTGACACTGTGTTTGGTCAACAAGGCGTAAACATAACACATCCAGGACCAGTCGATTCATAAGTGCTACGCTACATTCAGCCTACCTGTTCTGTTATGAATCAGCCAGTAATGATATCAACATAAAAGTTTGAGTTTTCTTCTCGGAACAATCCCAGATGCTGAAAAGCCTGAGCTAAAAAAGACGAGAACTGAAGTGAAACTAGACAGGCATTGTCTAAAAGCCTTTTGCACACACTAATTGCCCTGCCACTTCACAAACGCCCACATAGGGTGCAAATTACAGTTGCGGGCGAACACAGACACAATGATGAGCACTCTAGGGTGACAGCTTACCTCCTTTGCTCTTCTTCTTGGATTTGTGTCGGAGGGAGACCTTGAGGGGGGGAGAGCAGAAGGGGACAACAAGAGGTTAGAAAGCCAGAGGCAGAAGAGAAGAAAACATTAGTAGCTGAGAGGTAGAGGCTGTGTGGAACATCCTGTTTCTCACAAGTTTCACATGCATTTTCTTTCTGTTGTTCTATCTCTCTCTCTCTTTCTACACACACATTAACATACACGCACCTCCAGTGCATCTCAAATATCCTCCTCCTCCACTAGACGTTTTGTCCTTGTCTGTCTCTTTTTGTTCTTTGGCCTTGTTTGCTCTTAATTCTTGTTGTTTCGCTGTGAATAAACTAAAAGATGAAGAGAAATCAAGCTATCCGTATGTGGATGTGTTATCTCTCGTTGCTATAAATATGTATCTTTGTCATCAGAAAATAGGAGAAGCAGAAGTAGTTCCAACGTTTAAAAGAGAGAGCTGTGGTTTTCTACTTCATTACGAGCGTGGAGGTCTAACGCACAAAAAAAGAAGAAACACTTACAGGATTGTAGTCCTCGGCAGCCATTGAAGGATTTACAGATATGGGGAAGGCAGCCTGTTAAAAGAAACCAGAAGATTAACCTGGTGTGGGCTGACAGTATTACTGCCAACACATAAAGGAGTTGAAAATGAGCAATTTGTTTCTGTAGTATGAAAAGAGGAAGTGACATCACGGGCAGAAAGCACAGCCACTGTTTCTCAATTTTCTTTGTTCATAGAGGGAAAAAGGGCAACACAATTGTGGATGTCCCTCTTTGGAACTGGAAGCTGAATGATAAAAGTTAAACACTTAGAACCTTAAAGTTCATGAACAGCACAGACTCACACCAAGCCACAGAAGTCACTGTCAGCGGTTTCTTATATTCTACTGTGACACATAACACCCACAGATATCTAAATTAAACTGACAGGGTGGTAAATATTCTCAGTCGTCTAAGTGCAGTGTTTTTTGTAATTAACCTAACCCTAACAACCCCTCTACCCCTAGAAAAGGATTCTAGGTGTGACAGCAGTGACACATTTCAACCTAAGAAGAAATAAGAAATCAAATGTGTTTTTTACCAACACAAAAAAAACAACCCAGAAACATTTTACATATTGCTACTTAGCAATGAACAAAGATATTGAGAAATCCAAATTGGCCATTATTGACTAACTTCCTCTGCAATATTGAGTTCCTTCTTTCTAAAGTGACAAAGCGGTCAGAGAGAAAAAGAGTATTACAAACACACAACACCAAACATTCAGCTATTTGCCACTGTTAAAAAACCTGTCACGATACAACGCAACAAAAATCGGCATGTGATTTCACAGACAAGCAGTCCCAAAGACTTATTACACTGCTTTGTAGATTAGAAATATCTCCCCGAGGGTCTTTTTTAAACCTATACCTATACCTCACCATATAGCTTGTCATATTGAGTACTACACAAGACAAACTGTCTCAGGAAATGTAAAAGCACAGGTGGCGGTCTGGTCACAGGGTCCTCAGTTCAAGTCCTGCTGCAGTTGTTCACATTCAATCACTCACCACAAACATCCCCGGTGAGAACAGCAAAAGAAGACAGAAGACTCATACCTGGCTCTTGACAATTTTACAGATTCACTTCTAGTCCAATCGCATGTATCTCTGCGTCTCTACAACTCTACAAGTGAAAGAGCGACAGCAATTCATTGCTTACAGCTCTTATCTAATCTAAACCTCTCTGTATACTGTGTGTGTGTGTGTGTGTGTGTGTCTATATCTTGCACAACACAAATGCATCATTTCTTGTTTTCCGGGTACAAGAGTTAACTGGTTGCTAGTGGGAGCTTGACAATGATCACCACATAAACCACAGTGTAAGCGTGACTGTGAGGGTGTATGTGTGTTTAGTAACTAACTACCTGTTGAATTTTTTTTTTCCAGATGTAAAAGGTGAAGTAGAATTTTGTGATATCCATATTGAAATCAAGTATCAGATTTACAGGTATTTTCTGACTGACGTCAGGATAAGAGATGGAAAATTATATAAATTAATTATATAATTTTAGTTTTAGTCTATGTATTTTGTTATTAATATGGGCCAAATTATGGTTAATGTTATAATTAAAAACGAAAGTATTATGCCAATTCCTCACAGACAATTAGGTTATTAGGCTTAACATATGAAGATGTGTATTGAATACGATACAACCGATATACGCAGCACTGTAGGCTCATTTTAAGTAGTTTTAAGAACCTAAAACAAAATTTCTTTCCTATGTTAAATGACACAAAAGTTAATTATTCAAACGTTTATGAATAGCTTAGTTTTTGAAGGTGGTAAAAATAATTAAAAACCCTCTGCAGTGTGGTTGGTATCGTTAGCACAAGTCAAACAGTAGCCTGTTTATTTTCTAGCATAGCCACACGAAAAATGTACAAATGAATTAGCTTCACATTAATTTGAACAAAAATGTTCACGTTACTGTACCTGCCACCATAACCTGAATGAAAGTAGTTTGGAACGAAAACTCTGCTGAAAGTCCGACCAAAGCTTGGTAAACATGTCGCAGAAAAACAGTTTAAGGAGAAGGTGTCTCCTGGTTTCAGGTGAGTTCAGGACCTCTGTGGGTGGAAACCTCTTTTTCCACTTTCGACACCACACCCAAACTCAAACCAAAATAGCAAAAAAATGATGAGAGGATTTAGTAATAATACATGTAATAAATGATTAACTTTTAAGATAGATGTGTGTGTTTATTATTTTACAATCAGGCAAAAATAAGTTCATATCAAAAAGTGCGCATAGTTCACACTAATGACCACTAGGTGGCACTACGTGCACTCTGTGTTATAGTCTTACAGCACCACAAACTAAACAGGATCACAGTGGAATACTGCATTAAACATGTGTTGAAATGCATGTTTAAATGTATCATACTTACAAAGAGATGATTCTATGTGTGATAGATAATGATATAAAGTTACATAAGTCAAATTTAGACTGGATTGAACTGACCAGTCCTAAAGGCGGTCCTAAAGAGATACAACATCTCTAACCAACAGGAGCACATCAGCTGCATGTCACACACTCTCTCTTCTCCCATGTTTCCTGTCTGCCTCCTCACTAACACTGTCTAATGATGGCAGAAGTGCCAAAAAAAACTTTACAATGAAGTACTTGATGAATACTTCAGTGTTATCGTTAGGTGTTTTCTTCTTCATTACTTTGGGAGAAGTTGACAAAAAAACCCAGTTGTGTCCTCCAAAAAGAATAAATAAATGTTCCACGGTAGAAAGTTCGGTCATAGTTTGGGAAAGCTATGGCCTGGCTATAAACACCCTTCAGTCACAGTGGCGATCTGGGTTTGCAGCCATAACATCACTGCTTGAGCTGTATCTGTGCAGAGGCTTGGACGTTCTGGTCTACGTCTGTCTGTGACGGGATGGCGGTAAACCAGCAGACACATTCCTGGGTCCTGCGTTATTATAGTCTCCATTTCATTTCTACTTACAGTGGCTTCAGAAAGTATTCCGACCTCCTCACTTTTCTGGGATGTCACATGTCTTTTACTGAACAGTGGCTGTCTACACAGTTTACCAAAAAGTTTCCACTTTGTCATTTAAATTATTGATTATAGATTGACAGGCATATCATGTTTTAGATATAATAACGTGTGCAAAAAGAAAAGAGTACTGAAAACATGCTAAAGCCACTGTAAGTAGAAAGGGGCCTCTTCTCTCTTTCCACGTCCTATTGTGCTGCAGAGACACCCTCTCTCTTTATGTCTTTCACATTCTCACACCATTGCTTCCTGTTTGCCTCTCCTCTCATTTGTCACTATCCTTCTCATTCAAATCAAGTAACTTGTGTTACTCCCAAGCTCTTCAAAGGATCTAACCTCAATACATTTCAATTAAATGTAATGAATTAAATTAACACAATGATTTCAACACAACTGACATGAAAAAAAAAACTGAGCATGCCATGTTAAGGTGATTTAAAGAAGAGTTTCACTGAAACTGTGCTTTGGTGGAAGCAAAGTGATCTCACTGCAAAAGGCCCAGAAGATTCACGGTAATGCAGATTGGTCACACTATTGTAACACTCAATTTCCCATCATGATCCATGCTGAGAATTGTCACGCCACTTAGCTGATGTCCCCCTTCCCACCCAGAAACTGCGTGGTGAGATGAGAGAGGGGGCAAACACAGAGGAATATTATTGAGCAGGGAGAATCTCACACAGCATGAAGGGGGAAGGGAGTAGGGCTGGGAATGATATCTGATGCTAGATTGTTCACTTTAGTGGCACTGTGTGGCCCTCACCTGCTGCTGTTGGTAGTAACTTCCCCTGTCCCTGGTCAGCACAGCTAACTGAGTCATTATAGCTCTATATATAGAAGTATTGAACTCTTTGTGGTTTAATATATAATATTACAAATAATGCAAAAAAGGTAGAATCTATCTTTCTAACAACTGACCATAAATCTGCACTAATTTGATTGGTTCACTAGCCACTGTTGGCTAAGTTCCTAATTCATCTGACCCCTGTGGAGCTGCATGAGTAGTATGTGCCACTGAGGGATTGACAGTAACTCATGGTACTGTGGTAAATGACCTCTTTATGTGTGTGTGTGTGTGTGCAAAAACAGGAAAGCAATTCTTAATTTACTCCTGCGGTCATTTCATTTCTACATCTACCATAGCTAATAGATACTGGATCAATTTTCCACTAGTTGCACATTCAGTAAGGAACATGACGGAGAGACTGCAGCTGTGAGCCAGTGCTTTGTGCTAAATGCCAGTATTGCTATCATACTCACAGTGACAATGCTAACATGCTGATGTTTCCCACTTTAGTTTATGCTGTTAGCATGCTACCTTAACACAAAGTAATCTGGGCCTGATGATAGTATTAATTTAAATTGAATAGTTGTTGCGGTATTTCAGTCACTGAATAACAACAACCCAGCAACATTTCCTTGCCTACACAAGCAAGGCTTAAACATAGTTTCATGCTGTGGATTTAGACTAGCAGACCTTTTACATGATGCATTACATGACGCAGCATGATCTGCGGGTTGCATTTCTGTAGATAGGTGTGTGTGTGTGTGTGTGTGTGTGTGTGTGTGTGTGTGAAAGACTGACAGAAAAAGAGATTTTGATTTTGTTTTGTGTGTAATGGGCCTGTAACCAAGGCTCTCAATTTCACCTCCTTTTGCCAAGTCTGAGGCCAAAGGCATTCCTGACATTGCAGAGTGGATGTGACAAACTCACACAGATATATGCTCATGCCGTCACAAACTCTCTGAGTGCACACACTTCATATGGTAGTCAGCAGGTTTAACAGTTAGGCTACTTACTGCTTGAGAGAAGGACCAGGACCGTATATTTGGATGACTGTACCTGCAAGAACAGACAATGAAAGTTAAAGCTGAAGGAGTTTAAAACACTCAATTGAGTTGATGTCAAACTGTACGTTAAGGTGATGATGTCTTGCACAAGAAGCTATAGCTCGTTATATATCATTTGGTTTAGAAAAAAGTGTCATTTGAAAATTTCCAGTATATAGTTATTGCTTCCTTGCTCATTCATCAAGAAGCCTGTTCCCGATGCTCAAAATACTCGATTTACCTCAGCCAAGCCTCGCCCTGCAATTTCAGGGTATGAAATTGTCTCTGGCTTGTTTTTCCTGGCTTTCGATTACCAACATTTGTTGTGCTCCCCTCCTCTTGTCATGTATAAATGTTCACATCTTTGTCTCCTTAAATTACTTGTTTGCTAAAGGAGATACTGATGATTTCTTTTTCTTTTTTTTTTCAGGTGTAGCGATTTCAAATAGTCCTTTAGATATGTTCAGCAGATAAGTGACAGCTTTGTGGACTAAAACCCAACTGAAATGGGAAAATAATTGATTCACCATAACACGTTATGCTTTGTCATGAAGAAACCGGTTTGGTCTTTACAGATTAACAAGCCAAAATTATTGTGACACTTCATTAAATATGCGTCAATCAAATTACATTGCCGGCATCACCAACGATGAGTCACCTACTCATCTGCAAGATTTACTGTAGTGTCTATCTATACGTTCAAAATGTGAGTAATGTGTTTTGATTGAGCATGCAACAAACCGGATGTGATGCATTTGTGTGGGGTTCTTAGAATAGAACAGCCAGGGAGGCTAGAGGGTGGCATTGTGCAAGGCATTTAGTCATTGATCACACCTCCTCAGGCCCTACATCCAAGACCAGAGGAGATACAGGGGCCATGAAACAGGAGCTGGAGGAACAGCAGTTGTTGGATGTAGTCATATTTCACAGTGTGACAGGGTTATTAATAGTTGGAAGCACAGAAGAATCAGGATTTGTCATAACAGTGACGTTTCTAAAGATTCTTAGTCACAAGAAGGTGTGTCGGGGGTGTATGGCAAAGGATAGACGCATTTTAATACGTCCAAAAAAAAAGTTAGTTTTTTACTGTCAGGCTGAAGAAGACCTGTGATTCTTTAGCAAATTGTGTACGGGTAGAGATCAGATTAAGATTACTTTATTATTAAACACTACCTATTATCATAATCTGTTTGTGTATTTCTCTATGAGGCTCGTTTTAAAAAAAAGATTCCACAACCCGCCGCCTGTCTCTTTTTATTAGAAGAAAATTAGACCCACCACGCCCTTACGTTTTGAATCTGATTTATAGACTACAAAACAATGTGTGTGTTTAAGTGTGTGTAGAGGAGAGAGAGAGAGAGAAACTCACCGGTTGAGGAAGTCACTGCTAGAGTGCCAGTCAGTTCCCTGTGATACATAAAGATTTATGTGTTAACGGCCAATGGAGATGAACTACTCTAGTCAACTACTCTTTTACCCAGTTGTTTCTCGTAAAGCCTCAGTTTAATCAATATATAAAAACTTAAAATCAAAGCTACTGTTGATCAGATTTTAGTCTCTTTTCCCTTTGAGATTACTTTCATTTTATTGCTCAGCATCTTCTCATGCAGGGACAACAAATTATGTATTCGTTTACAAGCATGCACCCTCTGATGTCAATTAAAAAGAAATCCCGGTGATCATCCCGGATTACTGCTCCCAAGAAAAGGAAAACAAATGGAGAACAAAACATTCATCACATCCATATAGCGTTGTTTTTTTTTTCCAATTTGTGAAATGTGCTGACAAAAACACGTGATAAAAATCATTCCATGTGCACAGTCTGATAATTCTGCATTTGTGATATGTGGGCATAACATGTTAGTGGTTAGCAAACTTAGCAGTGGGTTAGACAGAGTGCAGGTAGTACTTTAGCAGACCACAGGTTTTCAGAAAGTGCAAATTAGTGATTACCACAGGCGACTATTGCTTAGCAAGCTTGGGCGGAGCAAGACAGGGAAGAAGTGGTGGAAATGTAAGAAGAGAGGTCCATCTTGATTAGTAAATTCAAGCACTAAATACAGAGGAAAGAGAAAGAGTTCAGAGTGCTGTGCCGCTCTTGACAGCAGTCAGTTACTCAGTTTCACAATGAAAGATGCTGATCCTTCCCAGGCAAAGACTTCTTCACGTCAATGAAAATGGCAAAAGCTGTCAGGTAAAGTAATCCCAACCTGACATTTAAGAGTTTAAAAGACAACATATGTGCATGGAATAAGATCCCCTGATGGAAAAACCTGCCCTGACCATATGGACCCGCCAGCCAGAATTTAAAATTCACCACAGAGGTGAAATGGTTACATAACCATCACCATCTGAGACACAGAAAAAAAGGTAATATGACTTTGGCTATCCTGTTTCACCAGATGCTTAAAAAAAAGCAATAGCAGAGTTCACCTCAAAGGTTGAAACAGGTTGGAAAGTCACCTGGTTCAACAGCCAGTATGTTGCTGCATTCAGCCTCACAGCTGCCCTTCACTGACAGACTGTTACAATAATCAATCCTGTTGTGTGTACATTAAGTGAAACTAAAACAACAGTTATATGCAATGCAATATAATGTTTTTAGAAGAAAATCATTATCTCACATGCTACATTAAAGTTCTACTTTGAGGAGTAACTTTATACCCGATGGTAAAATAAAGACAATACAAAAGATCACTGAAATAACTGCAATGTTTAATAAAATGCTATGCAAATATTACAAAAGGCAAATAAAGCAACAATAGGTACTTTTTTCACTATATTTTCTTAAATAATACTGTCATTTTGTCTCTTATCATGTGTTCAAAGCACTGGCTTTAAAATACCAGTTATTACTGTCAACCAGCTGTAAGTATCGGTCCCATTAGGGGGGTAACTGCAGAGTAAACAAAACACAGGATATGAGTGTTTACTGATTTGAGTGCATAGCTTTGAAACCAGCACAGAGATTTGCTAGTGACGAGATATAAACATCCTTTCATCAACCAATGCAGCATTGTCAACCAAAGTGACTTTAAAAAAAAAAACTTTCTCAAGTGAATGCATAGCTTACAAGAGGCAACCATTGGCAGAGGATAATGTAACTAACTGATCACAAATGCGTCATTTGAAAAAGAAAAAAGTAACATGTAAATAAAAGCAATTTCACTGACAGGATATGCTGTTTGTTTCACTCAGTTTTAAAACCAAGTTATGCAAATAAAATGAGCAATAAGCAAACAGCTGAAGTGATATCAGGAGGTGTTAGATAATAGTACCAGAGAGCATTTAAACTAAAACATGATATAACTTAATATGTACATAGGAGTCCACAGACAGCACATAAGGCCAACGTTTCCTAGACCAAAACAAACAGTATATTCTTGAGGCAGAGATGGGATTTGTAGTCAGAGACGAGGAGGATTGTGGGCAGTGTTAAAGGGATGATGGCATAATATAGTGAGTACTACAAAAGCAGGTTCGATTGAGGAGTAGTAGTTGGTAGTAGTAGTAACACCAGGGAAATAAAAAGGTTGGGGACAGAGGAGTGTGAGAAAGCCCGAAGCTGTCAAAAAAAAACAGCTGGACGTTAAAAATCAAAGGCACTGAGGAAGGACAAGACAGGAAGCCCTTGACAGGAAGCGCATCATCAGTGAGTCAATAGCTTAAGCCGCGTGATCCAACTGACCAGTAGTGAGCGTTCAGCCATTGTGCGCTTGGAGATGGGGGCTACGGCGGCCTTTTTCATGTCCTCCTGGTAGGGGATTGTGGCGCTGTTGTGCAGGTCTGAGTTGGAGTAGTAGCGACTGCCCCGAATGTGATCAACTCTGACGAGGTGACGTTCCCCAGCAGGCCTATAAGGCGGACACACTGAGGAGACCTCCTCTGCTATGGTGGGGATCCTCTCATTGCTCAGGTATCTGTACAGGAGGTCTTCAGCTGTTTACATGACAGAGAAATACTCAGTATTCATTAACGCAGCAAGTGTGTACAACTACTACAGATCACAACTTAAGCATCCTCAGTCACGTGTGCAGAGCTCACACTGGGGTTTGTATGTTGGAAATAAAAGTTTTGATCTGAAAGCTAAAGGCTGCATGTGCATACCTTTCCTTCCCTGTGCCCAGGGTTTGGCGTAGGGATCTACCACTCCAACACAGGTATCCACTGGCATGGACAGTGGCCGGGGCTTACCTAGAAGCAGTAATTAAATATTTATGAACTGCATTATTTAAGAACAATAGTTTCTCAAATGCAATATTTCCTAAAGACATATTACTGACCACGTGAAAGTTTGTGCTCCCGCATTCTGGGCTGTATCACGTTGGCTTCGATGGGACAGCCAACGCTTAGTTTGTCACTATCGGTGATGATGCAGCGTCTCCTGCTCTCCTGGTCCAGATAGGAGTTGGGTGACTCAGAGCCCTTTGGTCTTTTGCTAATGCTTGAGAAGGAGTTTGTTCTCTCCTCACTGTAGAGAGAAACAAACGTCATTTATTTATTCATCACAGCACAACATGCCAAAATATGAAGCAGAGCGCCACAATTAGGATGATTTGAAAGGAAATAATTTACAGCTTAGGTGTAATTTCAAGGAAATTAATCACAGAAGACTATGACGTATTTTTCAGCCTCTCTAGCCTTTTAAGTGCAATGGCCACTTTCTGTCCTCTTCCTGGAGGTGGAAGATGAAGCAGACATTGCATAAGGCGTATGGTGGTACTGGTGGGAGCAGAGTGGGCTAGAGACAAGAAGAACAGATTGTGCTGTAGGAGGGAAAAAAGTAAGGCAATCATGGGCCTGGGACACACTCATTATCCACCAGCCCTAAAGGCCTGGGTGAGGAAATGTTCAAAGGTTGACAGAGGGGGCGTCTGAATCAGTTACTGCAGTGTGGCAGCTGGTCTCCTTCATTTTCACCACTAGTTCTTTAAGTTGTTTCATGGTTTAAGTTTAAAACTCTAACTTTTAGAACTAAACTTATTGGACAAACTTAACACAAAAGAATAAATGAAATGTGACAGCTCACCGTGGGGTGTATGGCACTGGAGGGGGAGGGGGAATGTACAGGTCCAGGATAGCTGGTTTCTCCTTTTTGGTTGAACCATTAGCTGAGCCACACGGAGACTGGTTTCTGATCAGGGAGGAATTATTCTGAAAAATAAAGCACATATTAAACCTACAATATGCAATTTAAGATAACAAATCCACTCTGCCTTTCCTACCACACGCTGCGCTCCGCCACACTCTGCACATAATAACTTAAATAAAGGACTTACTAATCAGCCAGAAATCAGTCTGATTCTCTGACTGGTTAGTAGCGCAAGCCTCAGTCAAAAAGCTGTCGACCTTACGTTTTGGAATATTTTTCTACTAAAAGTGTTTGAAAAAAACATTTGATACTGTAATTTTAACTTCACATGCATTAGTTAATCAGTGATGGTGGCAGGGATGTTATTTTTTGCTATGTTTCTCAGGTTGAATGGATGCATATTATCATATTATCAAGGCCAAAAATGTATAATCCCAAATTCAGACAAAATATGACTTAATGAGATATTTAAGTGTTTGTGTGTGTCTCCCTCAAGATAAAGCTTCATGTCTGAGGTATGGAAAATTGTAAGTGAAGTCCAAAATAGTCTGTGAGACATGTACTTAAAACTTTACTCATTTACCACAGTTATGTTACCGACCCTCAACAACATTCAGTCCTTGACTAAAAGCGCGGCGCTTATTCACTGCCATTCTCATCAGCCCTAAATCATATGTCTGACCATAAGGTTGAGTAGATGTAATATATTACTGACAAACTTAACATCTCATGAATCGTTCCTTCCTGTGTACAAATTATATAGTATTACAAAGCCAGCGCTCATTCCGGGAGCAGGAGGGCAATTTATCTCTGTTTTGCCTTGTGGAGCCTTATTATCACAGACAAACTGAGATGGCTAACTCTGATACGTCTGTCTGCTTGTTATTACAAGATGGTGGTGGACATATTGACATTAGCCACCTTTGTGTTGAAAGACTTTTTGTTGTTTTAAGGAACGCACTCTTATCTGATTTTGTCACATCTTGGCTTCTCAGGCTCTGAAACAGCCTATGCATGATAAGACGAGCTAGAGCTTACAACAGGCTTATTGTCTTGCTGTCTGTTAAAGGGGACTCAAGTGGATAAAAGCCTAATGTATTTACATTAAGAAGAATAGCAAACTGGAGTAATATAAACTTATCAGCACAGTATCTATCAGCTACAACCTGATGTCTGGGGGTGGGGGGGTGGGTTCTCTTAAAAGACAAAAAGGTAAAGCTAAATAAATTATCGCAAGGCCTATTGTCTTCTTCTGATGGCAACATCTGTGCCATCTGTTTCTAATAGACCAGATATAATCTGACCAGATTCAGTTTTGTCTACTGAAAGACATCATGAGCATTTGTTCTCAGGGTGGCTCTGTGACACTTGCCTGAACTTGCTGTTGTGGAACCAACTCCCTAAAAAGCTGATAATTGGTTGACAATGACACAGGCTTTTCTTGACTTCCAAGGATGAAAGAAGTAAGTGTGTATGCTTGCGTGCATGTGTGTATATACCTGAGCTACTGGTGGCTTCCAGCGCATGTTCTTGAGAGGGGCTGGAGTGAAACCTGTTGTGCCCGTGGGCCTCTTCTTGAGAAGCAGAACCACACCTTTGGGGTCCTCCCTCAGTTTGATGACAAGGTTTTTTAGCTGCCAGCCCACCTGGTTAACCGCATAAAAACAGACATTACAGGATGTAATCATTTTACCACGGTGTGAACATGGAAAATCAAGTAAGATCCTCACCACAGTCTGCTGGTTAACCTGGATCACCTCATCACCAGCATGGATCTTTCTGGACAGGTCTGCAGGCGACTAAAAAACAAACAAAATAAAGAGCTAGATCTCGATTCTTGATGCTAACACAACTTACTTTGTTGAACTTGGAAGCTACTTTAACGCCACCTCAGCATCATTAAAACGGTCTTTTTGAATCCCATTTAAAAAGCGAGCATCAATTCAAATTGTGAGAAAACTCTCTACAGCATGAACATTATCTGAATTGTTTTTCAAGCCTCACAGATGTCAAATTAGATTAACTATCTATTATTGGTGATGATTCAGGTTCTGATTCACAATGAAAGACCTGAGGCGTGAGGATCTGACTCTGGCAGTGATGCTGGTGTATTAGTCACTGTTTTTCTCAGTGTGGGGAAAGGCAGAACTTGTTTTTGTGCGTTTGTAATATTTACTGGTTACTGGAGTGCAGAAACAAGCAGTTCTCCTGACATGATGATGAGTTCTTAACTCCTTCACCACTATATCATAAACTTGCTCTAAATAGTAAGGTATAAAAAAACTCCACTAGTAACACAAATTGTCAGTAATACTATCTGATATATAAGATAAGATAAACCATTATTAGTCCCACAAGTGGGAAATTTGCAATATTAAATTATTAATATATATACAGCTAATAACTTCATTCAACATGGAAAGATGATGAATGTCTTCTTGTTGCATTTTATTCCACTTACATGTTCTGTGGTTCCTGTGATGACATGTAACCCATCATAGGTGGACTTGATATACATCCCCTAGGAAAAAGAAAATTCACAAAGAAATAGTTACGAAAAAAGGAGACAAATGTGTGACCTCTGTTGGCGAAGCTACTTTCAGAGGAAAAAGATGTCAGCCAATTGAGTTTATTGCAAAAAGTCTACTTGTTCAAAGATTGCACATCAAACTAATTAATAGAATATTTCACTATGTAATCATAGTTTCTGGAAGACCCCTGCCTCCCAGAACTAAATATTAATTACATGAAGTTAATTACATGAAGTTCACTAGTCATCAACACTGTTTATGAGAAAAAGATGTGAGGGTCACAATTTGAGACACATCTCAAAAATTCCCAGTCTGCAAAACCTAGAATCACACGACACATTTGAGGTGCCAGCAAGATCCCAGCATTCCTTACCAGACCCTCGCCTGGTTGGATATTGGTCAGCTGAACTTCTTCCAAGCAGGCCGACTGGCTCATCAGGGGGTCGGAGGTGGTTCTCACGGTCTGATCACAGATGCTATTTAAAATCTTAGACTGCAGAAGAAAAAGGAGAATAAAACGTATCAGTGAATGAAATCTTTTAACGCTATAGTGCCTACAGTAACCCGCAGAGGTATTGTGTGTTTTACAGGTTAGAACGAGTTAGGCTACACTGCCATTCTTACTCTTACTGTGTGTGTGTATGTTCATGTTTAGTGCTTTGCTTTATGTGCTAAAAAGAGGGATTACTTTGGTATTAACTGACTGTCCCACTGCACACATAGCACTGAAATCAGTCCACTGCATATATCCCTCCTTTCTGCTTTGCCTAACAAAAACTGCAAATTGTCATCATTAGAGAGGAGTTTTTCTTTCGCACAGCTCCTTCTGAGGACTTTTGTACACATTATTTGCAAGATAAATTGTACAGAACAATGCAAAACAAACAGCAGCTCTACACTGGACTTCCCAGTTGTCTGAGAGAGAAAGATGGATTACTAGAGGAAGCCCGGTGTTAGCCCAATGAGTCTGGAGAGTGTCAACAATAGAAAACATTGATTAATGACCAGAGCCGCCTACTCCACTGGCAATCCCATCAAACTGTTCACTCAGAAAACTGACCCTGCTGCTGAAAGCATGTCACACAATCTCTATGTGAAAGGACATTATGGGAAATAAAGAGCAGAGTTATAGTTCACTTACAACTTCCAGGATCTTCTCTTCCATCTCGTAAACACTGCAGTCCTGTAACATGGAAGACAGTGATGACGGATTAGGCTCGTGAGCAGTGAACAACAGGGGAAAGGAAGACTACTGAGAGAAAAAGTATAGGGATTGGATAAATATGATATAATCAACATTCCAGTTATAGAACTGAGAAAAATGGAGAACAGCCACAAATAAACAGTTTTTAGACTCAAATTACCTCTTTGCCTAAATTCTGGAGACTTTGTAATTATAGTACATAAAACTGTATTGAAACATAAATACCATACAAACACTCATATAGTTAGAATGTACAGATGACGTGGTGAGTCATCCTAACATCTGAACACATCACTGCTTCCCACAGTGTGTGGGCTAGTAGAGGCAGGGGTCTGCGGAAGTCAAACAGTAGCTGTGATCTTGGTTGTTTGTGGCAAATCTGCTAAATCAGCTCAAAGACGGCTCTTCAACCCTGCACTCATACTCTGCAGCTGGACTGGACACAGCTGAGGCAACAGACTCCCCTGGCAACTGTGTCGCTGGCGGTGAAAGGGCTTCTGGTTAGAAAGAGGGGGGTCAGAGAGATGCATGTGGGGGGCCCCTGTCTGTTTATTGCATTGGCTCTATGCTGGGAATGCCCAAAGGGAAGTCATCCTTCAAAACATAGGTGAAAAGTGCCTGTCAAAACTACAGAGCAATGAAATATATACTCTCTTATTTTTTGAGAGCCCTCTCAAGACACGAGCCTTTGTCTAAGCAAAAAAAAGGGTGTTGTGGCGCTTACTGTGTTAGTGACATGCACAGGCATGTGCCATGTACAAAGCCAGCTCTGTTGCTCTTTGTAAATCTATTGTACAGACAGCGAATGGGGGGGGGGGGGCAGCAAGTTTTTCCATATTTCCATAGCTTGCACATTCCACTGGGCTAAAGGGGAGCATCTGTTTTCAAATGCAGTTGGCTTGTCATACTGTTGGTTTATTTGCACTGACTGAGCGTGACTGTCTATTGGCCATAAGTGATGGCTTCAAGTCAAAGAAAAGCACATCCCGTGATTTCTAAATATCATTTCCAATCTGTGAAATCAGTGCCTGCTTGTGGGACTAAACTCTTTGGAAAAGCCAATATAAACAATCATAAAAGGTTTTGTTCTACATATATAAGTCTCAAAACAATGTCTCCATACAATATATTTTCTAACGTCAGTCAAGAACATATGGTGGTTCCTGAAGGAATTTGGCTATGCTTATGTAAACATACGACTGCATATTTCTTTATCCTATGTTTGGATGACTACACTGTTGACTGAGCCAAGAGGGATGAGCTAAAAATATCTATTTTCATGTTCAGAGGTCGCAAAGCAAAACAGTCTCATTATGCGCTTTGCACATGTCTCATCGAGCTTTAACATTTACAGAACAGTTCTTCTGTTTCATAGTACCACCAAACCATGAGAAAAAAGCAGTTACAGACAATCCTTCCAACGTGTCTTCGTGATATCCAAAATAATAACATACTGTATCTTTGACAAAACCATAGTCTTTCTAGTAGACAGGAACTAGATCATAACTAAGCACTGAAAGAGGCTGAGGGACAATTCCCTGGGTGTACTGATCCTGCACGTTATGGACTTGATCCCACAGCCGGTGTGTATCAGATGACTCCCTGTGTGCTGCTCTCTGGGCCTTTGATCTGCCACCACAGTGGATTTGCATGGTCGAGCAATGAAGTGGCCTAAAGAGACGAATGGTGGCACAGTGCGGGAACTGGGGTGTAGCTGCCTTTACACAGGAGTGAAACAAAAATGGACTGCGATACTTTAGACCTGACCTAAAAACTGCATATGTCTTTCAGCAAATGGAATATGTTTTGATATAGTGTATAAAGTGTCAGTGTTTGGCCTGAATAAGAGAATCTTTGTTTTTCTACTAAACATAGACAGAAATAAACTCCATATTGGATTCAACAATTCAGGAGTAGGAAGCAACACTGGGGATCAATGGAAAATGTGTTGTTTGGAAGAGAATGACCTCCACACTAGTGGGTCAGCCAAGATGGGTGATGTGTTCACTGTTTTATGGCCGTGTCCCATTGTGTGTGTACACACAGGCTTCATTCAGGCAGAACACATAAATTGTGTGATTTGAAAAGCCCCAACTCTTGGCTCAAGTTCATGAATGAGCTGGGCAAACCTCATGCCGTCCTCCCCCATCATAAAACTAATCACTGTGCTAGTCTCCTGTGCAACCTGTGTTATTCTACTCTTGCTCATGGCGCAGAAAACAAAGGGAGTCCAAATGGTCAAAAGAAATCAGACAGGGATTCAAGACTCTTGCATGTTGGACTGTGTTAGAAATAAGCCTGGGTGATGAGTGTTTCTGCATGTGTACAATTCTGTGAGTTGATTTAAAAGAAATAAGAGACCCAACTAAATCTACCCCCCAAGGTTACAAGAGTTTATTCTACACCATAACCTCTCCACTTCAGATGGCAGTGTGGGAAATCTATATCCCCATTTCTACTGGATGACCATGACCGAGACACCCACAATAAATCACCAGAGGCGCTGAAACCCCAGACTCTGGTGAGGAAACAGGCACTCTGGGAAAGGAATTTATTTTGATGCAATAAGCCTCCAAAGTTGACACCTGCAGCCACTTTCACTAGCTGCGTAAAATGACTTGTCCGTCAGACTATGCCTAAACCAAACCCTCTGGAAAGAAGGAATTGTATATACAAACTCGAGCACTGAGACTGCAGGAAAGCCACTCACTTACACCCCGTTTGACCAACTCTTACCAGTTTAATGAAACCGTCAGATGTTTAATTTACCATGATGCAGTGTTGCAGAAAGCAGAAAGTTGTAAAATACAGTGAACGTTTGCTGATGCCCTGTTTTAACCATTAGCCACTTATCTGGCAGTCAGATGGACCACCTCTTCAACTGTGCATTAAACCTACACACAGGAAGTGCTTTCAGACAGTTTGGTCCCCCACTGCGAGCATCTTGAAGAAGAAGCCAAAACAGGAACCACATAGCTGAGAGAGTATGGCAGCCTGGGGAATGCTGGCATGCACCTTTAAAAGAGCGGTGGTGGGTTTTATGAAACTGGAGACACAAAAGCGACGTTTACCACTTAACGTCCCCGCACTAAGGGGGTCTCCTCATTAGCCAGCATGAGAAGGAAAATATCCCAAGAAAAACATCAGCTTTTGCAATAATGTGATCAGACTACTGGCTTATGTCATGGCAGCCAGACCACATCTCGCATACCTCTCTTCTCATACACTTTATCGTGCGTGTTTGTGCCCCTGGGCTGGTTTGTAATCTGTGGAAAAAGCTGTGTGTTGTGTGTTTCTGCTTCCCAGAGGCTAACTACACGTATGCTGTTGCATTAACTAGCATGCAGACCTGCTGAACTGTGGTGGTGAGCTCCAGGCACAGCTGAATAATCTTGTTCTTAGTAGTCGTGAAGTCACTGATCCCTGTAAGAGGCGTCCTACAAGCAGACAAAAAAGGAAAGGGAGAACATTAGAAACCAGCGATGACACAGTTGTTAAAAAAAATTACTCACAAGTTGCATAAAAGCACAATTTAAAAATCTATGTGCAGTATAAAACAAAGATGTTTCATACTGCATTTATCTCCCAACTGTCAAGCAACTAAATGTTGTAAACAGACATATATATACAGTATCTATGACTGGAGTGAGTTATTGATATGTAGCTATATCACTGAGCTTCACAACCAAACTCAGTGAACCTTGTTCTGATTACTGTGTTTAGATGACTGGCCACAGGCAGACTTGGTTGTAACTCAAGAATGTCAATTCTGGTGCCATTTTTTATCTCCTTTTCTGTCACTTTCACCTCTCCTGTCTCCATTTAAAGCATCTGATCTCCAAAATAGCTCCAAAAACAACCATACAGTCCCTGAAATATCTCATTGAAGATTATTGGATTTTATTAGAGCTGAACAAAAAAAAACAACCCTTGACTTGATAGAAGCTATCAAGGATTCCTAATTCTTTATATGATAACTTGCTTTCTTGGTGACTGGGAAAGCTATATGCAAATTAATTAACACTTGTATAGATCTAAATATTCTATACTCAGTCGCTGCTATAACACCAAGTCTAAGAAGATGTATTTGATAAACCAATGTTAGGTGCTGTAAAAAAAGTCAGCTTCTGATATTAACACTGACAAAAAGCAGAATGCAATAATCTTGAATGAAATGTAAAATTATTTATTTGTGTCATGTGGATGCTAATTTACAGAACTGACCCAGCAGTTAACAGAGCTCCTTTAAAGACTTTCCTACTGCTGTCATCTTAACATCACAGTTACCATTTATATGGTGACGTCACTTTGCCAAGCCTGACACAAAAAGAGAAGCTTAATTTCAGCCGGCTAATACTTAATCCTTGCAACCTGCTTAATGTGCTTTGCTTTTATGGTGGAATGTGTTTTGGAAAAAAAAGTCAACAGGAGAGCAAAGAGGACTCCTGCCCAATCTCAGCTCACAGCAGGTTGCACATCTGCTTTAAAAGTGTATATAGTGAAAGCCTGGCCAACAGCATGGAGATTTGCAATGGCTTGGACTAAGTGCTTTTAAATGTCTTGAGTGTACCAAAAATAAATGCTTATATCATATTCACATAAGGAATAATTTTTTCTGGCTCCTAGTAGTCTAGATGAAATATTGTATGAGCACCAAATTATATCTGCTTTTGCATGCACACATGCTTGTAGTGTAAGGTCAACATTTGTGACATCTGAGTCCACTGATGTAGATGAAGTGTTTTTACCTGTCAAGCCATGCCAGGAGGCTCTTTGCAGCACCAATCAGTTCCACCACAGAGGTAAGGAAGTCGTTGGGTGGCTTGCGCGAGGTGCTGCCGTCATATGCTGGGCTTTTACGGCGGTCAGACGTGGCCATGTGTAGACTGTTGGTGACCGCTCTCATTCTCACAACCAGATTCTTCAGGTTGTCAGTCTCTACGCCATAGTTCTGAAAGAGTAAATTCATTCATTCCATGTCAAGAACGTCAAAGATTTTCACACTAATAATAGTAAAGCTTTCATCAAGTTTTACAGCATGGGAGACACTGAACGTCTGTACTTGTTTCTTTGACAGATTTTGAGTTAAAGTGGATCCGTCTGTGAGGACAGTACAGGCATGAAATTTCCCCTCCGCTTAACAGATCTGGTCTAGTGAGGATGTGCACGTGCTGTCATCTGATTCCTATAAAGTGGAACAAAATCTGAATTCTTGGCTTTTGTTTGACCTTTGGCATTCCTCTAATTTATAGGTTATTCACATGTGCAAAAGCAGCTGAGCCCTTCCTGTCTTCAAGGGTAATAAAGCACAGTACAAACCATCTTTAAACCACTCAATACTGAGCTGCAACCGGATGCACATATTTTCTTGGAGGGTTGAGTGTGTGTCTGAGACTGAGCAAATATTTTGAAGTCTTTGCAATGTTATTGAATAAATGGGTTTGTAGTAATGTGTTTATAAAAGGTAAGCAGTGACCGGGTAGGCTGGCTCCTGTCCTGGTTAATATCAGCTTACATGATGTTGCATCACTGCCAGCATTGCTGCTGTATGTGTGATGTGCCAGTAGCTAAATATGTTTTGCAATGAGTGAAACAGCACGTGTTTGGCAAACTACAAAGGGGATCTGCTTGTTGTTAGTGGCTACTTTTATTCCAGTGGCTCTCTCCAACATGAGCTCAAAAAAAAACATTAATCATTTCACTCATTTCTAATTCCCATGGAATGACTTATAATACTTGCACTAATAGCTACAGGCAGCGTCACTCATGGTACACTTGAAACGGAATATTGAAACATCACAAAAGATGAGAAAAAGTGATCAGCGAAGAAATCATTTGATGGTTTAGATTCTTGTTCAGCCATTCATACAGTCAGAGGGGAACTTTGGCACAAAGGCCGCTGGAGTACTTTCCAGGTTTAACATCTCTCCTGGCTTTGTCATCAGCAGGCTAATCACACAGTCACAGCAGCTCTTACTGGCCCACAGATGTCCAGCAAGCCTCCATCCCACATTGCCCCCACCGCCAGCTGAACTAAAAACCATGTCTGAGCAACAAAATCTGCAGCACCAATCAACACACACACACACACACACACACAAACACACACACACACACACACAGTAACTCACCTGGTTTAACAGTCA